>OMKQ01088399.1:0-10489 GCA_900302335.1 Phycis phycis | reverse complement strand
GGGGACTGGACTGGTTCTAAAAGTCTGTCATGTGACAAATTAAACCGTACACTGTACTCTGGTCACCTGATCAATACCTGATACTGTACAGAAAGGCATGTAATCAATATCAGATCAATATACTCTGATTCCTTAATCAATACATGATGAAGTATAGTCTGATCACCTAATTAATACCCGATTCTGAACAGATTCTCTGATAACCTCATTACTATCTGATACTGTACTCTGATCATCAAGTCAATATTTGATCTTGTAGATACTCTTATCACCTTGTCATGTAGCCATGTTAGCCATGTTACAAGGACAGCTGTTACAACAACAGCTGTCACTTTGAGCAAGTGTATGTGTGTGTGTAGGAGTGTGAGACAGTGTGTGTGTGTGTGTGTGTGTGTGTGTGTGTGTGTGTGTGTGTGTGTGTGTGTGTGCCTGTGCCTGTGCATGTGTGTGTTTTGTTGATCCATGATCTGGAATGAATCTTGTTAATCCCTTTGGACAGACACAAAATACACACATATTGTGCAGACGGGCATGTTGTTGTGGCTTATGGGTAAACAGAGAAGTTCAGGCCGCAGGAAGTTGCAGACATTTAATTTGCTATATATGTGACACAAGTGTCATTTGAGCGTCATATGAGTCATATGAGAATCACGTGTCATTTTGTGTATTATATACGTATGTGTCATTTTGAATGCATATTATACGTGTACTTATATATGTATGTGTGTCCTTATGTATGTTTATTATGTAAGTATGTGTGTCCTTATGTATGTTTATTATATAAGTATGTGTGTCATATGTAATGATACTCGAACTGCTCGTCTATGTTTTTCTTCATTCATCTTCTTCAGTGGTGTTCTGAAACTCAGCCACTGGAAAACAAGCAGTCAACATTTCGCTTAAAAACCAACACAGACCTACACAGAACCCAAGCAGAACCACTACATCCTAAAGACAGACCCAGAGAGAACAGATCCAGAACCGCTACATTCTACAGGGGACATAGAGAACATCCCCTGAACAGCAAGGAGCTTACGCCTCAGATCTTCCTGTCGTGGGACGGCGGTCATCCCAATCTGCTCCCTGACCTCGGGGTAGCTGAGGAGGACCTGCTCCAGGCTGTCCACTGACAGAGAGAGAAGCTGGCAGGTGGATAGTGCTCGCGCCGTGGATGCCCGCACGCCCTGCTCCAGCAGGCACACCTCTGGTGGAGAGAGAGAGAGAGAGAGAGAGAGAGAGAGACAGAGACAGAGGGTGGGAGGGAAGGAGGGAGGGAGGTAGACAGACAGTCAGTGAGTCACTAGAGGGCGCTTTGTCAAAAGGGAGCACAGTGTGTAAACCCTTCCACGGCTCTCTCCCCTGAGTGATGAAACCAGAGTGTAAACACCGGGAGAAGGGCGGGGGGAGAGCGAGGGAAGCAGGGACCCCAGCCTGCAGGTTGTGGTTCCGATGCGCGGCGACTATTCATCACAGAGGACAGATCGGGTGGAGAACGTATTCCCAGGCTCATTAATTCAGCAGGCAGCTGGCTCGTGCACAAAAAATAGCTCAGCATTTCGCGCGCTGCCTCAGCATGGCTCACGTGCGCACATACACACATACAAAAGTCTTGTCGTGTGCAAAACTAACTTGGCAACGCAACACAAGGTATGGTGGTGCATGCTAAGTTAGGTATGTTGGTGTTTTTTTATGAGAAGCTTTGTTGGGCCACGGAGCAGCTGCTGACCTCCTGGCTACATAGCATCTTGTATGTGCAGATGTACATAGTGCCGTAGGGTTGAGAAGCGCAGCATCATAGCATTGTGTAGCAGGATGGGTTGATTTTGGAGCCATGTTATGAGAAAAGATAAGGAGTACATTTACATTTACATTTAGAACATTTAGCAGACGCTTTTGTCCAAAGCGACCTTCAAAGAGTACATTTGTCATAAGAAGGTGATACGTTTCATTGCTGCTAATACAGTAAGAAAGTCACCAGAACAAGTTTCAGTAGATCTGAGTGTCAGAAGCTGCAGTCGGATAGTGAGAGCGTTTTGAAATGATAGATGTCACCTTATCTCTAACCGTCATGCCACCCACCCACCTCCAAAGTAGTCTCCGTCGCAGAGCTCCCACTGGTAGCAGTCCATCTCCACGCTGACACGCCCTTTCACGATGAAGAACATTTGGTCTTCTGGGGCGTCCTGCCTGAAGATCACGTCGTCCTCCAGGCACACTTTGTACATCAGCTTGGGGAGCACAGCATTGATGAAGTTGGCGTCTCGGCCTTTGAACATGGGCATCTTCTTCAGCAGCGTGCCGTATATCATCTCGAAGATATCCTGGAGAGGGAATGAAAGGGTGGAATGGGCCACGTCCGATGCCTTCCAGCCTAGGAGGCAACAGGCCTGTTTGAGGCGTACCTCTCTCAGAAACATGGACACCATGTTCAGGGCGTTTTAAACACTGGCCGCTGTAGCGATCCTTGTCGTAGTCAATGATTTGGGAAACTTCCTGTAGACCATGTAGTCCTCCAGAAGTTTGACCCGTAGCCGGGCACACAGACCAGCGTCAGCCCACAGCGGAGCTGCAACCAGCCTCCTGGTCTTATTGGCGGTCCCCGCCCTCTACCCATACAAGCCCTATACCCCACTCAAACACTGCCACTATTACATACATCCCCCCTGCCCCCATCAAATACTGCTGGCCTCACGTAGACACCAACCTTGTTTGTGTAGATGTTGGCTGGGGTCTCATTCATCATGCTTGAGAAGCTGTGCGCCAGGATGAAGAACACCGAGACTGTGCACATTGCGTTGACCATCGACACCCACATCTCCACGTTGCCTGGCGGACAGCAGGAGACAGCACACGGAGCTCGACTGCTTGGAACGTTCACCGCCAGAGGTCGAGCCCTGTGTGCTGTTGAGATTAGTGTCATCACATCCTGCTGTCGTGCAGCAGCGGCGGGGACAACCTACTGGCGAGGGAATCTGTGGAGCCGTCAAGCCGTGACACGCTGGAGACGACACGGAACACGGCGAATGTGTACTTCTCTGTGAAAGTACCATTCTGTGTTGGGAGAACACACACATGTATGCACTCAGGCACGGGCATGCACATGCACATACAATGTTTACCGTTTACAGGAGAAGAGTAAGTACCATCAGGAAAAGACAAAGTTCAGTAAGACGTAAATACATTTTGTTCAACATCTAACATGGGACAGTGTTTCCCATTACAGCAATAAACTTTTGAGTGTTATCATTATAAATCGGGACATGACCGATACATCTTTCCGAGGTTCTGTCGGTATCAGTGGACATTGCACCGATAAAGGGCTGAGAGTCTCCTTAACAAATGAGACCATTTACAGGCTTCATACCATGGATCTGAAAACATACCAAGGCTCCTTGACAGCGCCGCCAAGAGGCATTTCTAAACAGGACTGTCGCGACACGGGACACCTCGACGCAGCCGTTCCCGTACGGTTGGTTTACGTTTTGTTTGAATTTGCTTCAAAAAAAGCCAAACTACAGTGTCACGAGTTAAGTGCTGCGTGGAGGGAGTAAGCAGCTTCCGGGCTCCGTCTTGGTCGCAGTCGGTCGTGGCTCGGCAGAGCTTTGTGTAAAGCGGAGAGCGCAGTCCCCCCAGATGGGGGGCCATGGAGTGCAGTGTGGGACAGCATCATGCAGTAGGAAGGACGACACGTCAGAGGATTTTGATTTTGGGTCTTATTCTATGTTAAGTTATAGCGCGGCTGTATGGCAGCGTTGGTGTGAATTTAGTCATATTAATGAAATACACAAACTCAATAATGTTCTTCAATACGATGATCTCTTTTTTACTTATGGTTAGGGTCAGCGTTAGGGTCACGGGTAAGCGTCAGGGGTCAGGATATAGTTAGGATTAGGGGTAAATGTCAGTGTAGGTCTAACCAGGAGGTTCTCTTTGTGGACCCAGCTTTCCTCCGGGAAGTCCATGACCAAGGCAACAAAGTACTGCAGAACGCCGCTCCAATGGGAGGCCAGGAAGATGATAATGGAGATCGGGATGATGTGAAACTTGTGCACCCACTCCAGGTGGGCTTCGGAAACCTGAAACAACCAACAATCTAGATCAGATCTTCAACGACGGGATGGGAACCCAAATGAGTTCTGATCCGGTTGGAGGATGAAAGGATCACCAATTCTGTCAAGCTCAAGTTTCTGAGCATACGGTGGTTGGGTCCCACAGTTGAAATAATCATTTTGGTCCCAAGACTAAAGAGTAGAAGAAGGTAGTAGGTCAGGTCTGTGGAGGTTTGCGCTGTTTGAGTGAAAGCTACGTCACAAGGCCCACAGTGAGGGCAATCCAGGGGAAGGCGGGTGTTCCTCGTTGATAAAAGTAATCAGGATATATGGTAAGCATGGCAGATGTTTTTTAGCCTGCCAATGTGGCTGAAAAGCTTATACATGTTACATACATATACATTACACGTAACATTTGAATGATTACATTCAAATGTTAAATCAAAGGCCATGTGTGTTAAATGAAATGAAAGGCCATATACTGGTGTGCAAAAATACACGTTTAAAAACAAAGCCAAACGAATTGGGTTGACACAAAAAAACTTGTTTTCCCCATGTTACTCTTCACCAGTCTCCCCTTGAAAAATTACGGTCAAGATATATATCTACTGGCCAATTGAAATTCTAATTGGCCAACGGCTGGCAATAGAAACCCTGTGCCGTACCGTCTCTATCTCGCTGAAGAAGTTGACCAATCTGGAGACACGAAGCAGGCGAACCATACTAATCAGCCTCACAAACATCAGGATCCTCATGATCTTTCCAGCCGCGAGTGGGGTCTCCAGGCTCTCCTGTTCATGAGGGAACGAAGAGTCCTGGATTACTTTGGTGAGGACCTGCTCGGCTGTGGGGGAGATATGGGTCATCTCAGAAGCCAGACCAGACTCACAGAGATCAGCAGGATGATGTCGATGGGGAAGGCCGACAGCAGGTCGGGGATGAACCAGCTCTTCAGGTAGGTGGTCTTGATAGTGTGCAAGTCAAGGATGGCCCCCTATATCAACAAGTTGGTCAGGTGTATGAATGATAAAATAACATAAAACAAATGGGGAATTAGTCTCACAGCCTAAAATACAAGGTCAGTAGTAGACATTTTAAAAAGACATTTTTTTATATATCTAATATATTATAAAGAAATATACATTTTTGTACAAAACATATTTGGACACTTTGTTGCTTCAATATGCCTGTGCGCAACAGTGTTATATAAATTAGCCTAAATGTGTGAACCACCTAGAGAAACCAAACCCACCACACAGTCTTTCCTCAGTATGCCCATTCTGAAGTTCAGTGCAATGTCGATGAGGAAGATGACTTCACAGAAGATGCTGAAGCCAAGCTGGATGGTGTTTTGCTCCTGTTCATGGAACACCATCTCAATGGGAACGGAGATGAGGTTTTCAAACGTGATGACCACCATGAACAGCACATAATAAAATCTGTAAGGAACAAATAGTAAAATTCATACTTCTATAAATATACGCTAGTTGATACTTAAAACATACGTTATGATAAGGACCCCATGTCAAGGTCATTTGTCACCTGAGTGATGCAAATGGGTTGCAGCTACGAGTGAATTAAGATGTTACTGTCATGTTGTGGTGCTGCATATTCATGTTTTACACAATGTGTGTACATAGTTCAGTTCATTAACCCCAATGTTACTGTTAAAGTATGAGGCACGATACAACTAATCTTGGATCCAGCAGTGCTTATAGGTTACAGCAGAACTTCGGGGGAGGCGGAACAGGGCATGGGCCGGAAACCAACAGCTGCAAAGGGGTAAAGAACTTCCGGTTTGGCTTCTACTGAAGGAAAATAATTCGCCAAAGCGGATGAAGCATTCAGAAGGGGATTGTAATAAGATAAGACTTTTTTGATTAATTCACATGTTGCAGCAGCATTGAATACAAATGTACAAAATTACAGTGCGCATGAGCAACCATAGTGCAGAGAATATACTATATCGAATTATAAAGTTATTTAAAGCACATAGCCGTGGAGGTTATGTGTGAACATTTGAATATGAATGTGAATAATGAGTGTATTTCTACAGCGGTCGAGGGTTGATAGGAAACCTTTACATGCCGTTTTTCGTGCCTTACATTTTACCGCTGCGGACCGAGTATTTTTGTTCCCGATCGCCGCCTCCAGCAACGCGATAGGTCTGAACAAGTCTGAAGCGGGGGAAAAAATGCCATCCCGTCTACCCACACATTTGCTCGTTTTCGAGGCCACCGCTCGCAGTCTCACCTGAGGGCGCTGTGAGGGTGGATCACCCAGACTCCGCCCGCCTCTTGGCGGGCGCGTTCCCGTTCCAGGTTGGCCTCGCCTCCGTAATAAAACCACTGCTCATGACGTTTCGGTAGGGTGCTGTTGTGTAGTATGAGCCTGAATCGTTTCCACCGGGTTAACGCGTAGACGTTGGACCTCCATGTCACGGGGTCCTGGATCTCGATGTGTACCGGGTCGAGGTCGACGGTCCCGGGGGTCCCGGGGGTCTCGGCCGCCGTAACGGTCGTTTGGGAAATATCGGCGGTTGAAGTTGACGGGATCTCTGAATCTTGAGCCACGCTTTCTGTCTCTTCCATCTTTAAGGAACGAGTATGCTTTATAACATTGTTATATGATAGCCTATATATATATGTATTATTTGATCTTCTAATTTGGATCTCAAATTTCCCAACTGAACTAAAAAAAAACAGCAACGGATCAGATGTATGAAAACTGCAGTAGTGTCACGAGCCGTTTTAGAATCAACGGGAAATGTAGTTTTATACCGATAATTAAACTACATTTAGAATAGAGTATTATAATAATACTGATGTAATACTTAATTCCATCGTTATGCAACGTTGCCTCAACAAATGACGAAATAACCACACACCTGCGAATCAAAGATGATACGATTTTCCATAGTCCATGGAAAATAATATGGCACTTTTCATCAAATTGACGTCAGTACAATGATTTTAACTAACCCCTTGCCAAAATCCAGTGCATAACTTTTTCGTTTAGTGCCTACAACTTCTGCGGTCCCAGGACCACAAATCCCAGAAGTCCCGGCTTGTAATTGGTTAGCTGCGCGTATATAACGAAGCACGCACATAAGTCACGTTACCACCGACAGCGGCTGCGCAGAGCTTGAACTTGGAACACAGTCTCCTGCAAGCGTCCTCTACCATGTGAGTAATATGCGTTTTTGTGGTTATTTACTGTTGTAAGTAAGTGTCTGTGCTGGTTTAGTTGCTTTGTACTGATGTGGTCATGTACAACGCGTGTTCAGCGCTCAACTGTGGTCTTGTTTTGCTAATGACGGCTTGGGCTAAGCTAATGCTGATGGTGCGTTCAAGACATGTGGACGGACGGATGGATGATGGCGGTGGGACGTTTTGTAACGTATTGCGTAATGTGCAAAATTATGGTCTTGGCGCAATGACTTGTATGTATCTTTTGTTTTTCATAATGCCATTTCTAGTTACCAGTTGACAGCATGAATGGTATTTACAGGTCCCAAGCATTGCTGTATTTGGTTGGAAGGTTGTAATTGCACAAACTCCAATGAAGCTTGACTGCAGCTTTTTATGTAGTCAGGTATCCATGACATGGGCATAACCGTGTCCGCTCTGCCGAAACTTCCATAGTCCTAAAAGTTCAGCTCGGGAATAATATTCAGATTTTTGGTGTTTGTTGGTTACTGTCATACATCCATTGTACTATGTACTACATGGTAGGCCTGTATGTAGTACTGCTCTGCGCACTGTATCTTGTAACTTGACATCTATGCTGCTGTAATTTGTAGATTTCCCCCATGGGATCTTGTCCACCTAATAACTCTTCTGCGCTTATTAGCTTGGTGCTTCACACATTAGCTTGGTGCTAATGTGTGACTGCTTGTAGTTTAAACTTGACTTGAGAACTACGGCTAGCTTACACTAAATTAATTCATATACTTTGTCTTTTCAGTCCGATAATGTCATCCATTGCTGCCGCCAGCGTCGAGGCCCCTGCTGCCCAGAGCACTGAGAAGAAGCCTCTGAAGGCCTGCTGCGCCTGCCCTGAGACCAAGAAAGTCAGGGATGCCTGGTAAGCCTCACCACCCCTTTTGGTCCCCTAAAGCTGTAAAGTGACATATTCATTATGTGGCTGTCATAATAAATCAAGTTTTGGTTTTACTATGAATAAAAATACTGTCAGACTGCAATTACTGACTGCAAACTTGTATACTAGCAATGGTTAACCTAGCAATTGAAATGCTTGAAACTTGTTCTGGTGACTTTCTTACTGTATTGGCAGCAATGAAATGTTTCACCTTATGACAAATGTACTCTTTGTGAGTCACTTTGGATAAAAGCGTCTGGTAAATTGGATAAAGCGGTGGTTGACAAATCTAGTGTTTTGTTTCTGACAAGACTTGCAGCTGCGACTGCTTAAAATGGCAGTGGGAGCTGCTCTGTGCCTGAACTTTGTTCTTTGTCTGAACGTGGGCTGTGTGAAATATTTAAACGTTCTTGTTGTTCTTTCTCCAGTATCATCGAAAGGGGAGAAGAGCAGTGCTCGTCCCTCATCGAGGCACATAAAGAATGCATGAAATCTCTTGGTTTCAAGATTTAACTACTTTGCATATGTGGTGAGTAAAGGCATCACACCCACAAGTGTACTGCCTCCACAACTGTAGACTTGCTCATGACGCCTGTAGTCACGGCATCACTAAAGTAGCACATGGAGTTTATTTGCAACTCAAGCACTGGTGGTTGTTCAAAAAAAAAAAATAGTCAAGGTCAACTGTCTCCATCTGTTGGTCAGAAGTGATACTGGGCTAAGCCAGGCTGTCAAAGGCTGTCAATCAATGAACCAGTGGTTTTATACTAAACCACCATATTAAACCTTGTGACTTCCTGTTTCCATGCTCAACAGGATCTGATGTTCTAGTCAGTTTCCAGCCAGTGGGCTGTTGTCCCCATGATGCATAGTCTCAATGCATTATTTAGGTGCACCCACATTTAAGCAGACAGTAAACGTGTCACTTATTTTAAAGCAACGTTTTCCGACTTGCGCAATAAATGATCATGACTTGTCTGTTTACCTATGACTCATGGGTGACTTCCACCCCCGGTTGAGATTTGCTGTGACGCTAATATTGTCTCCTTCTCTGGCAGATTGCTGGCGTGACTGGGAGAGCTGGATGTTATTCATCGTGGAAAGGGAAACTTGTGGAACACTGAGGCTTTGCTTTTTTTGGGGGTGGGATGTTTTTCTCAAATATTTTTAAAGTATGACTGCACTGTTTGCTATCTAATAAAACTATCCAAAAGTACATGTGTATTTTGTTTTTTTTTTTTCCCTGAGGAATTTTGTGTTAACTAGGGCAGATGACTTGCTCTATTGTAACTTCCAAAATAAACAAGTCCCAATTGGTAGCATTATGGCAGTATAAAAGTCTAGCACAAATGACCATCGTCCCCTGCAATATTCACTTCCCTTTGTTAAAGGGCTCTCTGCAGCATGACTGAATTCCACAAATGAATCCATAATGTCTGCTGCCTTGCTTCTAAAGGTCACTAGTTTCTCTCTGACGAGGGTTGCTTACCGCAGTTGTGGTCCCTGGTATGCGCTTGTTCTTAAAATAACCCCTCGGCTAGAGGCAACACTTTATATCTGCGTTCCTCACACCAGGCTCTGGTGCCCCAGCAGCCTGGCATTGACCACTGATCATGCCACCTCAACGACCGGCTCAGGACTTCATGTTGACCATTAACCCAATTGCTCCTTGATTTTTATTTTTTCCCCGTCCACCTAAAATTGGTTGGGTTGTCTGCCCCTCTTGTTGTTTAGAAGCCTTGCAGTCTATGCATCAGCAAATTGAAAGCCAACCCATCCCAGATTTGGTTTTAATCTCCAAATCAAGGTGGCTTGGGCTAATCTGATAAAATGTCCTTTTTGTTGACTGCATTATCTAAACCAGTTTTAATGAAAGTAATTCTTGAAAGTCCCCCCTGCACACCTAGTTTGCTCCAACATCTAGACCTCGCCATGTAGAAATGTGTCGATCACAAAGGGGTCTTCCAGTCAGCTGGGGGTTCCCAGGGGGCTGGGCGGCTGGCTCCGGGGGGGGGGACACAATTCAGAGCTACTGGCTTTGTGAAATCTGACGTGCTGTGGTGGTATTCCACCAATTTCAGCGTGGTCTATGTACGCTCGTCCTCGGCCCCTCAAGGCTTAATGGCGCTGGGGCTGTTTAAAAACACGAGCAGAACTAAGTGTTTTCTTGCACCTTTCCCCGCACTCCCATCTTGTAGTTCCATCACTCGTGCGTTTTATCAGCCCCCGCTCTGCTTCAAGTGACGTGCTGCTATGTTAAGTAGCAGGCCTGCGTTCTGTCTCTGCCTCTCCTTGGGTTTCAATTCCAAACATGGTTATCCTGCTGGGTTTCTGTTACC
>OMKQ01088380.1:0-10258 GCA_900302335.1 Phycis phycis | reverse complement strand
AGTAGAGACACAGCACAGACACAGCACAGACACATAGTACAGGCACATCATACAGACACAGTACAGACACATAGTACAGACACAGCACAGACACATAGTACAGACAGCACAGACACACAGCACAGACACATAGTACAGACACATAGTACAGACACAAGTACAGACACAGCACAGACACATAGTACAGACACATAGTACAGACACAGCACAGACACATAGTACAGACACATAGTACAGACACATAGTACAGATCCACCCACAGTACACATGCAGTACATGCTCTAACATTTTTCAGTCGTCAGTTCGTCGTCAGCAAACAACAATAACGTGATACTGCCATCTGTTGGAATAAAATAGTAACGTCGCTGTGAAGGGAGGAATTTCACTTGAGAAATCTCCTTCTCTCCTTCTCATAACTCACCAGAGTTATTTAATAGTCTCTGAAATCTGACCGCAATCGTCTGCATAAGAATGTGTTTTCTCGGAGAACAACTGCGTCATCATTGGAAGAAGCAGCAATGTGTGCCCCAATCAAATGGAATTCAAATCCAAAACGTGACGCGGGACACAGCAACACATACCGTAAACACCACTCCTTTTATCAGAACTACCCCCCCCAAGCCAGACGTTTACCTCCGCAAGTTTGAGTCCGGCGCTGTGGAAGGAGTGCTCCAGCAGCTGTTGAACGGTGGGCAGAACTAGGCTGTGGTTCTGGTCCAGAAAGATCTGGTAGCAGTAGCTTTCCTGCACCTTGCCACCTGCAGAGCTGAGCCCAGAAACAGGCCCAGAGTGACACAAGCCAGCTCAGAATTAACGCGCCAAGTACTCTACCAATATACTATAGAGTTGAATGATGGACAATGCTATTGGGCTAATAGCTAATAGCTATGTTGTTCAACAATGCCAACAGTGGCGTGGATCTATAATGGGAAGATCTGAATTCCAGGCACGTTAACATGCGGTACATCTCAACCTTGAAGACTTAACATACTGTTCTATTAGCACAACTAGACTCTTCAATGGCTGGCTGCTGTCCTTTTTTAAAAGCACGTGGGCACATGAGAAACTAACTTAATTCATAGTAGCATGTTTTTTCTCGCTTTGTTCTCTGACTGACTTTTCTTGCTTTGTAAGACGGTTTCCAAAAAAAAACCCATCAGATAATATAGTTGTGTAACTACAGTTTCAGAAGTGGCTCCAAGGCCATAATGTGCTGCATGATGATGGTCAGAAACTCCTCTGGATCTGCAAGACACATATCACACGGTTACCGACTGTACACCAACTGAAGACACATTCCACACAGTAGCAGACTGACAAACACTGAAGACATTCCACACAGTAACAGACTGACAAACACTGAAGACATTCCACACAGTAACAGACCGACAAACACTGAAGACATTCCACACAGTAACAGACCGACAAACACTGAAGACGTTCCCCACAGTGAGGACCTTACAACACACATAATGGACCATCAGCCAAGAAGAGAGATGACAGCCCGTGTTAAAGCAGCGTGAGGCCTACCCTTCTCGTCCGTGGTGAAGGTGTGGCTGTAACCGTGGCTCAACAGCTGCTGCCGTAGTCTCATGACGTGTTTCCCTTCCACGTAACCCCGACTGTAGGGTCACAGCAACAGACGGTACAGCAGAAAAGAAAAAGCGCGTACATACGTATGTTTGTTTGCTATATTTGCAATATTTCAAAAGACAAAGTGAACCGGTCTCAGAATTCTCTGGTAATCATTGAACTTGCAGATCTCATTTTAGTTGAGCTAAAACGAATTGACAGATCCCATCATTCTGTCATGACATTTTCTAAAGCTACTCCGTCCAGTTGGTTTTCAGAGGGTTTTGTGCAGCACTTACAACATCAAACTGTTGAGTGTATACTTTGCCAGTCCCCAGCCTGAGTTGGCCGTGGTTCTTTACGACCGGACGAAGAGCAAAAGACAAAGACAAAATGGCGGTGGTCAGGCGGCCCACTCACCTGCGGAGAGGGTTGACGATGTTCTGGAGCAGGGTGTTCTGGATCGGGATGTCTTTGGGCTTCATTTGCTTAAACAGCAGGGAGTCCAGCACAGAGGAGCAGGAGAACAAACTGAAAAGACAGGAAGAACCAAAGGAGCCGAGCTCTGGCGTCAAACACTCGTCACGGCCCGAGCACTGAAGACATTTTTGTTTGTCACTTATCCAAAGTGTCTTACAGTTATTTCAGATATGCTATTAACACAGCAGAGGTTAGACACTCTTGCTCTGCGATGCCTACAGATTTCACCCCGGACTTTGGGGGTTGAACCCAGCTAGTGAATACTTTTGAATACTAACCCAGCCTGAATACTTTTATTGCCCCGAATGATGTAACATGTAACATGCAGGGATTTGTCCGTCATGCATGGTTTTTGGTTACAAAATATTGGCTAATAATATTAGACTGGAATTACTCGACCGTCAGCCAAAAACACATATCAACCCTCTGATGAGTGGCAGAAGAACCATGATGTCATATACTGCTATAAGTGACATGATTCCCCCAGACCTGAAGAGGGCAGCATCCATGTAGCAGGAGTTACAGTGGCCCTGGATGCCCTTCATGCGGCCAATCAGAATGCGGTCCACCTGGTCAGTGCTGACAGGGTCAATGGGATCACAGGGGCCTTCATACCCTGTGGCGTCTTCATCTAAGGACCAAACATTCACATTCCTCAGGTCATCAGAGAGGCTAGCAAAGGATGCAGACTTTTTGAGTGTCTTTTTTTATTTTTTTTATTATTGCATTAGAACAGGCGCTTCTGTTATGGTAGCAATGACCATATCCTTTCCAACTCTAACCTATGTGTGGGGATAGGGACTTCTATGTAATATATATAAGGGTAATATATAAAAGGGAGACGCTTTTGCCCAAAGCGACTTACAATCAGTACATTTGTGGGGTTCAACATGTGGACAGTTGGAGGAGGGGGGGGATCAAGGGGATCGAACCACCGACCCTACGGTTCGTGGACGACCCGCTCTGTCCACCCACTCTACACACTGAGCTGCCCACTGGGACTACAAATACAAATGACTTTCGAGCCATCATCTGGTATGGTGCATCAAATGGTGACACTTATGTTTGAAACTGTACATGGTCCCTTCTAAATAAAAGAATCATTCAAAACGATTTACGTCACGCTACCGTGGCATCCAGAAGTGCGAGCACGCAGGCAAGTTACATAATGCCGCCTTCATCGTCGGCTTTCTCAATTCACGCAAAAAGACGACGGCGGGCTTCAACGCCTGCCAGGCGAGCGAGACGCGGCCGCAATCGTCTCCGCTCGCGTTCCTGACCTGTGACCTTAGCGCTGGGATTGGCCGCCGAGTGACCGGGAAAGCGTGAGTCTGGCCGGCAGGTCGCCAGCTTGACGAACAGGCCTTTCTTGGGCGCACAGCTGAAGAGGTACTTCTCCTTGAAGGAGCCGTCGCACACGCCTCGCGGCTCGTCCTGCAGGAGGAGGAGCGACTGTGTCAGGGTGAGGAGGAACAGTGAACTGGGAGGAGGGGGGCTAGCCATTGTCTACAAATGCTTTGATGAGCGTAAAAAGAACTTCAATTGGTCATTTAAAAAAACACAAAAACCGACAACCACTGTGACATGAAACTCTGTCCCTCCTAAAACAGGATTCTTAGATTAGATTCAATTTGAGTCATTCCCCATTCTCTAGATATGGGAATGAAATGTGTTCTCTGCATCTGACCCATCCTACGGTACATAGGAGCAGTGGGCTGCTATGTTCAGCGCCCGGGGAGCAAGTTGGGGTTCAGTGTCTTGCTCAAGGACACTTCAACATACGGACAGTTGAAGGAGGGGGATAGAACCGCCGACCCTACGGTCGGTCCGCTCTGTCCAGCCGCTCTAACCACTGAGCCACCGTCGCCCCTCTTGGTCCCACTGATGCCAGCCCTCCTCTGTGGCCAGAAGAGTGAAGGTCCAGACTGAGTTCAGGTACTACTGAAGCTCACCAGCTCCAGACCACACATGGTGTCTTCTCGGCCCGGCAGGGAGCCGATCCAGCGGATCATCCCGTAGGCGCAGCCATCACTCAAGGTCAACTCGACCAGTGAGTTCACGCCGAGATGCGCTGCCGGGCCGGCCGGCGATTCCCCCGGGGCCGCGCAGGCCTCCGGGACCCCAGGGGGCTCTGGGGGGCGGGGAAGCAGATCGTTGACAAGCATAGAGGCTTCTAGGGCATCTCACTGGATTATAAAACACTTGTGTGTAATGATGTATGGCTTTCCTAATGGAGGATACACTTGCATGCAGTGTCTACCTCAGATTGTCGCTAGTGTTTTACATTTTTGCATCTAAATTACTACAACTCTTTTTGTGTATATACACATGTTGATTGTTATCTTATAGTTTATTATTTTCAAAATAATTACATCTTTTTTTTATTCTTATTACCTTCCTGTACTTTCTGCTGTGACACCCACATTCCAATAAGGGATTAATAAAGTACACCTTATATTTTCTTATAAGGAAAAACTCAAACCTTTCTCTTCGTCTTCTTTCTTGGCAACACAATTCAATGGAACAGTGAGCTCGCCGGTATCCTGTGGACATGGAGAAAACAGAAACAGAAGAAAGACGAGAATAACAGTTCATGGGGTTTATCACAATACAGAAAACAAGGAACAGGGGTGAAGGTAAGGAGAGTAAAGAGTTGTTTCCTTGTAAAAGTCAATTCATTTGAAATGACGGATGGTACAATTAACAATTAAAATATCTGAACTGAAAACTATTAATAAATACACTACAGATACAGAATTATATATGAAATAATTAATTCCAACAGAAGCAAAATAAATACAAATAAAATGTTTAGCCATGACGTACAGTGGCAATGTGGACCATCGGTTCTCCCTCGTAGTCTCCTAAGCCAAGCACGAGTCCATTGCATTGGTTTTGGTCACCCACGTAGGAGACCATATCACCCTTGGTTATTTGTTTGGACTGTATCGGCGCTACAGGGCGGATGCTGGAGAAGGGAACGACGAGGAGGCCGTCGGACTGATCATAGTGGTATGAGGGCTTCGACCAGGACATGTCAGCATCAAGCTGCCCCTTTCCTTTGTCTTTTCCCTGCACAGAAAAACGAAGGACATCGTAAAGCCACCAGCTGGGGATATGGGTTCAACGTACAGTGATGTGTTGGACGGCCAACTGCTATAAAAATGATCAAGTATATTCTTTTATTTTCTTTACACAACCATATCTTCCACAGGGGGCAGTTGATCTTGCAATTCTCTTACAAAATACTGAAATATTTACAGTGTGATTGCATGATTGCATGTGATTGCGCTTCCCTTGGTAATTAGGGAGTCATACCTGCAATTCAATCCCAAAAATCGTTCCTGATATGGGATCATAACATTTCTTTTCTGGGAGCGGTTTGATGGAACGAATTATTCCTTGAAGATCCTCTCCGTTTACTTCGACAGTGACTGGAGTATCTACAGTGAGGCCCACAGCTGCTTTCAGAACTGTCTGCTCTTGAAACCACCTATGTCTGTCTGTGTTGTTCTCCAAGGCACAAAGCAATTCAGCCTCTGTTGTACTCAAACAACTCATGAAATCAACCACAACATCGTGGTCTTTATAGGAGCCCATGAATGACATGCATAAGGATGCGGGCTTCTTTTTTCTGCTGAATTCAGTTTCATATTTGGAACGTAAGATGTAGCACAAGCTGCCGGGTCGGGAATGTTGTGACTCCGCTATGATGAAGTACTTAAACTCACTCTTCCTTGAGGCCATTCTGTAAGAACAGTTCATAACATGTTAATATAAATAAGACGTTCACAAACTGTAGGCCAATAGGCTTCAAGCTTTGAAAAAAAGTTCACAAAAGTCAACATTAATGTACAGATTGTAGGTATAATTGAAACCTTGCAGATTGTAGTGAGGGCAAGCAATTTGATTTAGGCCTACCTTAATTTAGGTGTTCGGCTGTTGCTCTTTGGTACTCGAAACCTGTGTTTGTAAAAGCTGTTTCACGGTTTTACTTCCCCTTTCATTTTGACAAGAACGCCAACCACATGTCGTCATGAACGCGACTTGTGAAACGTAGAGTCAAAAAGCTACAGTAAAAGCCTCATCTACCTGGCCTACAATAGTGTAGCTGAGGCAAGCAACTCCATAAAAAATAGGTTACAATAGTAATAATAATAGTTAATAGTATTAAGAATAGTAATACACAGTTTTTATATAGCGCGTTATCAGTTACTCAAAAACACTACATACAAATAAAACCTAACGTGAAAATAACTGTCAACTACTTGGCGTGAATCGATCTTGTGTGAATTTTTATATTCCTCCTCAGCTCGTATATTTTGGTACTTGTGCTATCTGACGCTCCGCTGACGGAAACTTGGCGTCGGGACACACCCACTTGATGACGTTTGACCCGGAAGATCGCGTTGATTGGTCAGACGTGGAAAATAAACACACAACGTAATTTGCGGCGGTCGACGATGGACCGGTCGCTCCTTGGTGACGTCACGGACGTCAACATGGAGGAGAGAGAGGCATTGAAAAGACAAATAGAAATTCTACAAAGTAAGTTGCTTTTATTAGGGATTGATATCGCTCATACATTCTCCCGCTAACGTAGCCAGGTGTTGTAGTTCTTTTATTCATTCGAATGATGCCAAAGACAGTACTCTTCAGTCTCAAATGAGGCTGCTAACCATTTACTGTCACTTACAGTAGCTGGCATTCGGTGCCAGTGAACCAAAGGCAACGTCCTCTGCGAGTTGCGGAATAATTAAGCAACGATACAAACATAAAAAACGTACGTTAAAAACGATATGTGCTACTCAATGTCGCCTTCGCCTTTCTCTAGATCTCATCAACGACCATAAGCGTGTCCATGGCAACAATCCCTCTGCTCCAGTGCATCCTGTGGATCCAGCGGGAACGGTGGCAACTTGTGGCAGGGATCGGGGCTCATCATGTGTTGAAGGCAACCTGCAGTCTCGTGCGAATTGGCGAAAGAAGTACTCTCTGAGTAACAAGACAGGACAAACTTCCACCGGACAGGCGTTGTCTTCGTCTGCCTCGTCCCTTTCCTCGTCACGGTGTCTGATGGTCTACCCAGAAGCAAGCCCCGGGCTTAAAGGTGCCAATGCATTGCTTGGTGTTGGATGTGCCGTGGAGAAACGGGCCGAGGGTCCCACCACTTCCAGCAGAATAGCTAAAGCAGAACACGTAGTCCACGCTACAGAAGGAGCTTCCTCAGACCAAGGGAAAAATGCTTCTGGTTCTTCGAAAGTACTTTCCACCGTCACGCAGTTCGAGGTGAAATCTTGCCCGGCATCTGAAATCACCCCCGTGACAAAGGGGACTGCGGCCTTGGCGGTCGCTGCAATTGCTAATCCTGTGTCCTCCTCCTCGGGCTCCGCACAGCCCAGCGGAACCCACCCTCCTCCCGTCACTGCCAGAACTCAGCCCAGCCAGGCACGCGGTGCCCAGGCTCCGGTCAAAAGGTCTAAGTTCACTTGGGTGAAGAAGCTGGATGTGGGTTCCAAGCAGAGTGGGCCCCTGCCTCCATCCGTGGACAAACACACAGCCTCTGCCCCATCTTCGGTCGCAGACACTGGGACACCCAGCAGAGGCCCACCCACAGTCACCACGAAGAGAACCCCCAGCTATAAGCTGTCTTCCAAGCTAAGTCTGACCACAGGAGCCCACAGGACCTCCAAGTACACCTGGGTCTCCTCTTCCTCCTCATCTTCATCAGCCCTGGCCCAGACTAGGCTGACCCGGAAGACCATCTCGCCCAAAGCCCTGGTCCTCTCCCAGAGAGCTGTAGGTAAGGGAGAGGGCCCCAGGAAGGGTCCCACGGCGAGATCCAGGAAAGTAGCAGGAGCCTCGGGGCCCGGGGCCGGCACCCCCAGTAGCCGGTACCGGTGGAAGGCCGCAGGCAGGAGTCCCTCTGGGACCGCGGGGGCCCGGCGCGGGACCGTCTTCCAGTGGACCTCGGAAAAAAAACCCAAAGTGGTGAGAGGAGGAGTAGGAGCGGCTCCTGGTTTCCCTTCGTCCCTGTCAACTCCCTCCTCCTCGTCCTCTTCCTCGGCGGAGGGGTTCAAGCTACGCAGCAGGATGAAGATTATTCGCAAGCCCCCCGGCAGGTGGGCGATAAAAGAGCTGATAATCCATGTCTCCCCTGCAGGTACAGAGTCTTTGTGTCCAGGGCTTTTAATGAGTAGGCAAGGTGGTCTGGTCAGTAGTTGGGGTGTTTGACTCCCAGCTGAAAGGTTCTGGGTTCAATCTTCCAGTTTCTACCGACAGGCATCCTACGGCAAAATGCCTTGGCCATACTTGCTCATTGATGCCATGTATCTAAACCAGGATGCTTTGGACATGAGTGTCTGCTCAATTACAAGGATTTGATATCGGGATGGGACTGAAACATGGGAGGGGTCATTGAGTGGGGATGTCAGGGGTTTGAGGGCTCCCCACACACACACTGGGTTCATATAAACCACCATAGACTTGGACCACAATGCAGGTTTGTGTTTGGTTGTTTTTATCCCTCCAACATCTTAATTGTAGTTTAGTTGTTCGTGTCGAGACAATATTACGTCTTGTCAATAGGTGGCAGCAAAGCATTACTCAAGTCAGTGGTTAAACGGTGTTTATTTCTTTATTTTACATCTGTAGCACATACATCACAGCACATATTATAGTTTAACTGTGTTATTGCATCTATATACACGATGAAGGAGATGTTTAAAACCTCCAAATGAATTAAATATAAAATGCATCATCAAATATCTGTATATTTTTATATGTTGGCAATCTCCCTCAACCGCAGGTGACCCCAAGTGGGGTCCCGACCCTAACAAACACGGCTCAAATTGATTACTAATATTTTATCCCTATTGCCATTTGTGCCTTCAACCAGTAGGTTTTCAATGCATTCCTCCCACTAGTTGACAAATCCATGTCGTGTTATGACATTGTGGTTATATTATGAGGCTAAAGTTTCAACTTAGTTTGTGGACAATGTGATCTATCAGATAGGTTAGTATACATTCTATACATATGTATATAGGATCTATATAAATCAATCTGTATCCTTTGATCCAAATCACAATGGTACTGAATGCTCCTCTGTCTCTCCTGGGCCACGCAGCGGGACAGCAGCAGGCTCCGAGAGGAGAGCCGGCCCCCCGCCTGGTCTCTGGAGCAGCAGGACCCCCGCGCGCGGCCGGGGCCCCACGACCAGCAGGAGCCCCGCGACCAGCAGGGCCCCCCTGGGTGCCAGGAAGGGACTGACCAAGGAGCTGGTGTCCTTTGGGAGACACAAGCTGCGACGGCTCTCGCCGGGCCCCCACAGAAAAGGTAGGCGCTTCAGAGATGACTTCTTTAGAGGCCCGTTCAGAACGGGCCTGTTCAGAACGGGCCTGTTCGCAGCGGGCCGTTTGCTGGACCTCCCGTGTTGCTGATGGCAGCTTTCTCCAGAACCGCTCATCCAAACATCTTAACACTCACACACTGCACCTCCTCTGGTCCCGGGCAATACACCCGCCGAGTGTGGAGTGGATGGGATGCGAGGTTGTCAAGACGACGGAGGGCAGACTGCCCTGCAGAGTCGCCCTCCATTACAGTGAGATGCATGTTGAGGGTAAAGGGGGCAGTCAGCAGACGCTTTGGTCCAAAGCGACTTACAATCAGTACCTCTGTGGGGTTCGACATGTGGACAGTTGGAGGAGGGGGATCAAGGGGATCGAACCGCCGGCTAGTGGACGACCCGCTCTGTCTACCCGCGCTACCCACTGAGCTACTGCCGCCCATTGCATAACGATAATGTACAAAAATGACACGTGTCATTCGTCTAAAATGATAAACATACCCATCAAGTCGTATTTGTACTATGGACTCTCTTATCGCTGCCGTCATTGGGATTGGTTTCCTGGTTATCGTCATTGCGCTTGTTCTGACTGTATTAACAGCAATGAAATGTTTCACCTTCTTCTGACAAATGTACTTATTGTAAGTCGATCTGGATAACAGCGTCTGCCAAATGCCCTGAATGTAAATGAATGAAGTGAGGCTCTCCCCCTCTTCCAGCCGAGGCTGCGGGAGGCCGAGGCTGCGGGAGGCCGAGGCTGGGGGAGAGAGTGGCTCAGCATGCTGGTGGGTTCATCTGGACACGGGTCAGCCGAGACCAGCACGCGTGTGCGCCGCGGTGGCCGCCGCGCGTGTCTGT
>OMKQ01088367.1:0-11796 GCA_900302335.1 Phycis phycis | reverse complement strand
CGTAGTTTGGGCACGTTGCGCCTTGCACACACTCTCCGCACCTAGTCCAGCGGGGCCGCTGCAGTCCGCAGCAGAAACGGCTGTACGCTACATCAATGTCTCCCTCTATTGGTCTCAGACGGCATAGCAGTTTTATTTTGCCGTGTTTCTTCTGCTCGTGCGGATTAATGATTCGGGCCGATAAAAAAAAATGGTGTGTGGAAACGCAGTCCTACGCGGTCGTGTTATGTAATACATGTGAAGGTTTCATCCAAGATATAATATTCCTCCCTTACTCCTGGCGGTTACATCACACAGCTGCATATTTCTTTGAGTGGATTCTGCTGAGAGCCATAGCAGAGATTTATGCAGATCGTTATCAGACAGTTATCAGTCTCTCAAGGCGTCTATGTCTATGTCACGATAAATAATATTATGCCTTGACAAGTTATGTTATGTTACCTCGTGTCAGGACGCTTTCTTAAGTTTTGTTAAGTTGTGTTAGGTTAGTCCTCTGGCCATTGTGTTATGTTATGATAAGGAATGGTAATGACGCAGTTTGATATAATGCTGTGTAATGGGATGTCATGTCATGGTACGTTTTGCTGCGTGCGTCCAGGCCTCTGGTTACGGCAGTGGAGACGACGCCTATGAAGACACAGAGGGTCTGGTTGAGGCGAAGAAGATCATGGAGGAGAGAGAGTACACGATGGTGAGTGCAGACACACACACACACACACACACACACACACACAACAAGCATGAAATTCATTGGCCAACGTTTCCTTCCTGTCTATATATCTTAAAGGTGAAGTGTGTTGGAGTTAGTAGCATGTAGCGCTTATGTTGCAGATTGCAACTAACCAAATACTCCTCCCCCAAGCGTCAAATGGAAAGGTTTCTTGATGGATTCATCGATATGTATTTACTAATTAGGTCTGTAAAACTTCGGGTCAAGTTAGATA
Organism: Phycis phycis; assembly: GCA_900302335.1. Lineage (NCBI taxonomy): Eukaryota > Metazoa > Chordata > Actinopteri > Gadiformes > Phycidae > Phycis > Phycis phycis. The sequence goes on along the minus strand of OMKQ01088367.1, from coordinate 10,852 downwards.
GCGATTATGATTGGTTATTGTGCACAGTGGCAGCGTTCTAGAGTCGTACTGTGGAAACATGGGGGTGCAACATGGCGGGCTCCGTGGATGAGGACCCGCTCCCTATGTAGATAAACAGGGCTCATTCAAACGAAAACTTGACAATTCATATTTTCATGGGATTATACACTATTTAAAACATACTTCATTCATAATGTATTCAATTTCTTCCAAGTCTGTTCCGCTAGATGCCACAAAATTCTACATACTTCACCTTTAATTCTATTGGCTGCACCAATATGAAACGGTATGATGGCGGAACACCTGCTGTGTGTTAACTACTCTCTGCCGTCTACAAACCATTAAAAACATTCCTCAGTGAGCTCCATCTGACATGCGTATCCTCACACTGCCAGCAGTAGTCAAGACATAAACCAATGTCATCATGGCCATGTCTGGTGGCTTTTTACATTTACCTTCATTTCTGAGCATATTTACGCTAAACCAACATGAAACCACGATAGCGTAAAGCAAGCTAAATCTTATTTTAGCACAGGTCCGCTTGTTTTAGAGTCGAAAATTACTTTTTGAACAAATGTGGCAGTCATAAAGCCCCCAAATGCCGTTAAAGATGTTAAAGTATGATTTAGAGGGAAGTAAGTGGTTGGATTTATGGGACATTTATATGCCACATGATTGATGTGTGGCGCAACCGATCCAGATGCTAGCTAGCTTTGCGTCGTGTCTGGGTTGGAAAAACAAAGGAAAACATTTCCTTTGGTCGGCTCTGGCCCTCTGAGATTTCTAGCGTATAAATTGTTTTTACGCTTGAAATCAGCTTTTCTTTGAATGTCAGAAATTGAACTGAAACTTATGACAACAACTACTGATGAACAATATACTTTATATTCACATGTAAATAGCAGCACTCTTTCAAACTCTTTTCAAAATAGCAAACTTTTCAACTTCCTCTACGGACACAACCAGTCTGCTAAGTAGTGTGTCTGTGTGTGCGTGCATGTGTGTGTGTGTGTGTGTGTGTGTGTGTGTGTGTGTGTGTGTGTGTCTCTAGCCCCTCCCACCGCCAGAGGTAACTCACAGTAGTCCAGTACAGGCTCCGCCCACCGCTGGCTCGTCAGACGATGAAGACGACGAAGCAGCGGAGACGTCCGGACAGGAAGTGGAGGAGAGCACAAGAGGACAGGAGTTGACCACCGTGAAAGGTATCTCTCTCTGTCTCTCTCTCTCTCTCTCTCTCTCTGTTCTCTGTCTCTCTGTCTCTCTCTCTCTGTCTCTCTCTGTCTCTCTCTCTCTCTCTTGCTCTCTGTCTCTCTCTCTCTGTGTCTGTCTGTCTGTCTCTCTGTGTGTCTGTCTGTCTGTCTGTCTGTCTGTCTGTTGTCTGTCGGTCTGTTGGTCTGCCTGTCGGTCTGCCTGTCATATTTACATGTGAAAAAAAATTATACGAAGGAAAAATATTGTCGACTTTGGAAATATAAAAATTACACTTTTTTGTGTTTCCTGGAAACACCACAAGGGGGCAGTGCGCACACATCACCATAATAAAATAATAATGAAATCTATTCAACCTGGCATGCATAACACATCACTCCCATGAATCACACTCACCATTGATCAACATTAAGTATCTCTTCATCCTCCCCTTAAAACCAGTGTCTATGAATCGTCCTTCTATCAGCTGAAACTCAGTTCAGCCGTCAGTCTCATCAGCACCATATCAGTGATGCTTGTGTTCCTCCCTCACAGTGGCACCAACGGTGTCGTCAACTCAACCCTCCCGACCAGACTCCGTAAGTCTCCTGGTTCTAGTTTTTACACCGACGTCATCCCAGTGATAACTCACTCATATGCATGCTGCACACATAAACAAGCATGCACACATGCACATGCACAAACACACAAACACACAGCTACAGAAAGACACACACACACACACACAAAAGCAATTAATAAATCATCCACCCACCCATTCATCCATTCATCCATTCATCCAGACATCCTTACACATCAAAGGATAATCAATGAATCCACGCTGACTAACCCCTGCTGCCCCCAGGTGACCCCAGGCCAGAAGGGGGAGCCAGGGGACCCGGGGCCCGCCGGTCCACCCGGACCACCGGGCCGGGGGTCTGGCGCTGGGCCCGGATCTGGTGAGGGAGGGGTCCCGGGGCCGAGGGGATCGCAGGGGCCAGCGGGACCACAAGGTCCGACTGGAGTGCCTGGCAAGGATGGACAGAAGGTAGGCGCCCGATTATAGCGGTACGATCTGACTTGTCTGTCTGCGTCCGCCTCTCTCTCTGTCTGTATCCATGTCAGTCAGTCTTCACTGCGTCTGTCTTTTATTCTGTCGCTCTGACTGTCTGCCACTTATCCTCCATGTTTTGCCTCTTGAACTTTCTCATTTCAATTACTTTGATTTACCACAGTATCTATTTGTATTAACTTAGTCAGAGATGTTGTACACTATCAATGGTTAATCTAGCATTTGAAATGCTTGAAACTTGTTCTGGTAACTTTCTTACTGTATTAGCAGCAATTAAATGTTTCACCTTCTGATGACAAATGTACTCTTTGTAAGTCGCTTTGGATAAAAGCGTCTGCTAAATGTCCTAAATGTAAATGTAAATATATTTGATTTATTGCAGTGATTTATCACACCAATGTTGAGTGTAGTTTTTCATTTGTGTCCCATTGTTTGCATTTTTCAGGGCAGCAAAGGTGATAATGGACTCTCGGTGAGTACTGACATTCGGTGTACTCGCCGATGGTTTTTGCGATCCTCACAGCGTCGTTGTCGCTGTTGCTATTGCTATTACTTGAACATACGATACGAATGGTTTGTTTGCGTCTTCTCCAGGGAGAGGCCGGGATGCCCGGATTTCCGGGCCAGCCAGGAGACGATGGGGTTAAAGGCAGCAAGGTACAGAGCAGGTGGACCTTCGATGGATGGATGGAATGAGTGATGGGTGGATGAACCAATACATGATGAACCTTTGAACCTAGTAGACAAACGAATGACTCGAAGGATGATTGCTCGGTTGACCATCAAGCCTAAACCCCCAAGCGTCTGGTATCGACTCGTGTAATGTACCTGCAATGTACATTACCACACGCTGCATAATAACCGCCCGACTAAACCGACACATTCCCTGGTTCTTCCTCCATCAGGGCGATCCAGGCATGGGATTACAGGGCCCCCCTGGCCCCCCCGGGCCCCCAGGCAGAGGGTCCAGACTCCCAGTAAGTCAGCACAGAGACCACCCTCTCAAGCTCATTCTTGACTCAAACTATACAGTGGTTATGTCAGGGTTAACTACTGTGTAACTGGTTAATTAATTGGCAAGATGAATGGTGTCCAGCCGGTTGAGAATGACAAAATGAACATGAATAGGGGGCAGGATGGTCTAGGGTTTTTTTTATCACAGGCGATAGTTTGTGTGTTTGAACCCCACTGCCCACAGGTATCGTTGATCCCCTATCTGCTCCTTAGACTAAATCTGATTATCAAAACAAGAAGTCCCTTTGGATGAAAGTGGCGTACAGAAACGTCTGAACAGTAAAGAGTGGTTACACAGTTTGGTCGGTGATGCTCGGTGTGGTCATTCACGCGCTCTTGCGTGTGGTTCGTCTTACCAGGAAGGCTTCGGCTCTGGCTTCGATGACTTCGACAGCGACGCAGAGATCATGAGGGTGAGTTCTTCAAAGGGCTTGGGAAACACTCTAGTACATTCACATTTACCTTACATTTACATCGCCAAATCACAAGAAGTAAAATAATTACAAAAAAAAAAAAGACGCAAATATTTGACTAATACTGAACAGTTGGGTTGAATATTAACTGAACTTCTTTCCACCCAGGGGCCTCCTGGTCCTCCTGGTCTCCCAGGACAGCCGGGCCCTCCGGGGCCCCAGTCGGAGGAGGTGTTCCCTGGACCCCCCGGGCTTCCTGGGAGAGAAGGGAAGGACGGAGAGGCTGGCAAACCGGGCATTCCGGTGAGTTCACAACCAGAACCGTCAAATGCACTGACACAAGCAGGTGGAGAAGGGTGGTCCTAGTGGTAAGGGTGTTCGATTCCCAGGCGAAAGGTTCAGCATCCGGACCCTAATGTCTGCAGTCTACCTGTAGGCGTCCTTGCTCAAGATGCCCTTACCCCCCTACTTACTTGTTCATTGATGACAAATAATAGTAAATCAATGTATGTAAAAATACATTGTCAAATGTTAATATATTGATAATAATAATTTCTACATGAAAAGGTATTTTCTGGTACATTCCAGAATGTACACATCTTATATACATATTTACTTTAATACTTTACAATATGTTATAATTTATATTGTTATTTAATATACACAAAGCTGTTCTTCAACTATATCCTAACTAGTTGTTGAAGATGTCAGTCGTTCTCATGTGTCTTTGATTTCAGATTATTGAGGACTGGTTAAGTGGGTTTGGGTCTGGTGGTTCTGGTTCTTGGTCTGGTTCTGGGTCTGAGTCTGAGTCTGACCCTGACCTTGATTTTGGAAAGGTATTATGATCTGGTCCCATCACATCCAATGGACCAAAAAGGCAGAATTTTCCCCCAAAGTTTTTTTTTAAATGACACCATGGTGAATTTCTGCTGAATGTTTGCTTAAGCTTGCTGCGTAGTCTGAAGGGGTATGCGTGTGTGTGTGTGCGTGTGCGTTTGCGTGTGCGGGTGTGTGTGTGTGTGTGTTGCTATATTTAACCAATAAGATTATGGCTAATGTTAGCCTAGCTCAGGAAGTTAACAGCGTTGTGGCAGAAACTAACATCAAGGCTTACAAACATGGTCAGGGCCTGTGGCCACAGCATCTGTGGGGGAAAATGTGTCTTTTCAGTGTTTTAATTGTTTGCTAGCTTTTACTAATTCTATGAATGAGAGTGCAGAAGCTACCATATGCACTGTGGTGTGTATGTAGTATTCATAGCATTCATTCATTCTCTATGTAATTCATTCATTTTCATGTAATCATTCACTCATATGTAGTGTTCAATTCACATTGAATTAATACAACGTAAAACTTGAATACACCACTAACAAATACTATAATATCCTCTAAGCTTTAAGATACTTAATGAATCCAAGGTGGGGCATTTTGTTCCTATTTTTAATTGAGAGGCTTTCAAAAGGTAGAGGTAGAAATGATCATGTCGAATTCCAGCTCACTCTTATCCAAGGAGAGTTCTTGGAGGTACCATACAACGCACAATGCAGAACGCAGGAAAAAAGAAACACCTTGAATTAAAAACAGAAGGACATTTTGAAGTAAATACAAATTTTTTGCCAAGAGGAACCCATATCAGGTACCAATGAACAGGTGGGGAACTGAATATACATGGACACGTTGAATTTCAAAATGTCCCCCGTGAACCTTACAGGGTGGTGATGGGAAAGACGGCGACCCGGGTGTTGCAGGGAAGAAGGGAGACAAGGTGAGCAGTGGAGGCCGCGATGCTGCCATGGCAACTGTATTTATATGTTTATTCACAATATTGAATTTTGACATTGACTCCTACCGTGTCAATAAGAATTGTTTCTTTTGTTAGGTTTTGCTATTTGAACTGTTCATCTTGTTAAATGAAAATGTAATCAAGTATTTGTTAAAGGATTCTGTGTTTTGGTTCTTTGTGAACAGGGAGAGACGGGTCTTGTTGGGGCACCAGGGCCAAAGGTAAGGCCTGACCAATAAACTCCTATAAACCTGTTAATGATGTTGATGATTAGATTAGCATCTGATGCTAATATAATCAACATTGATGATTCGATTAGCGTCATAGCATCATGCGCTTATTTGCTGCATCAATGCAGCATAAAGCATATTGAGCATATCTGCCATGCCATTATGCTATGATATGATTCTGTTTGTCTTTTGCTTACTCTCTCTCTCTCTCTCTCTCTCTCTCGCTCTCCCATTCTCTTTGTTCTTTTTCCCCTCCAGGGTGACTCTGGTCGTGATGGTTTCCCGGGTCTGCCAGGGCCGGACGGACCTGAAGGCAAGCCCGGACCGAGGGGGCCCCCTGGCCCCCCTGGGCCTCCTGGCAGGGGCTTCACCATGGACATGGAGGTGGCATCTGTTCCTTTACTGGGCCTATACTGCATATATATATATATATGTGTGTGTGTGTGTGTGTAGAATCACGATGGTCATTGGGTTGAATAAGGCCCATACCAAGCTACTTAGAATACGTGAAAATAATAGATTGTAAATTGTCTTGGCTCTCTCAGAATGTACTTAGTCAGGCACAAACTATGGGTAACTAGTATGCTGTTCGTTTTTAAAGGGATACTGTACCTAAAAATTGCTAGCACACTGTTAGCTATTTTGGGGCACCTTGCGGGGAACGGAAATAGATAGTGCTGTCGCTGTGTGAAACAGACATAGGAGAATGCTGTATTCACTCCTGACGAAACTTGATTGAAGGCAATGTTTTTATATTTTCTTATTTTCGGGAAACAGAGCGAATGATATAGTCGCAACGTGTAACATTTCAACCAACTCGTAGTGTACAATGACCTGGACATATCTGTCGTCAATGTTGATTGATAGTGATGTAAATAACATTTTCAATGAAATCACATCCTATTACTGATATATTCTACTTTTCTTGTAGAATATATCAGTAATAGGATGTGATTTCATGGCCAGACCGTACCTTTCTTTCGCTTCCAATAATCTCACTTATGGACGGCTATGCTAGTTAGCGTCGCGCAGCCAGTTAGCGCGCTCGCGGCGTGCCTTAAACGAATGACCCCGCGGAGCATCCCGCTGACCGATCGTGTTTCCGCCGGCAGGATATGGAAGGATCCGGTAAGGCGAGCGGCTTCGGTGAATTTCTACCCAGGGGTCCTCAGGTAACAACAGACGTTACGACGGCACCCGCTTTAATTGACCGCCTTGTTACTGCCACTGATTGCGTTCATTGTGATCTCACAGGGACCTCCCGGGACCCCTGGACTTCCGGGATCTACGGTAGGATGATAAGATATAGCAAGATATGAGTTCATGTATTAGATGTAACTATTGATCTTTAATGTATTTATTTAATTGATGTGCTGTATGTTATGTGTTTGTGTACCAGGGTAAAGATGGGTTGAATGGGCTCCCAGGGAAGGCAGGAGAAAAGGTCAGTCTCTTTACTTCAACAAAGGAAGGTCTGGATCATATTTCGTAGTGTATTGAAGCTTAATACTGATTCAACTTTTACCAACAATACCTACTGTACAATCAAACCAAAGAAGTTAAGTAAGTTAAGTCAGAAGTAAATTTATTGCGTGAAATCAATTGACCTGAATTCAAGTAGCCTATACTTCTTCACCAAATTCGCTCTGAGTTGGTTAACAACGTTAGACCTAACTTGAGTGCGATGAGGTCTTGTGTTCAGCCCAGGCATTATGGCGCTCAGAAAAAATTTAGAAAGTTTCGTCTTCGGACAAAATGGCAGTCGCCCCACCGGGAAAGTCCCCGGTCAGACCAGACGGCCGGCCCAGCCCGTATTGCGGTGTTACAATGTCAGCCTGGTGGTAATGTCGTCCTCTGACCCCTAGGGGGAGACAGGGGCACAAGGATTTCCCGGGCAGCCAGGCGCAGATGGACTCACTGGAGATAAGGTCAGTAAATGATGTATTATATGACAAAAAACAAGAATGATTAATGGAGAAGAGGAGGGTAAAAAACATATAGTGACTCAAATGAAGCCAGAGCTACACAGGGCTAGATTTAAAAACTAGATTTTCCATCTATTTGTCATAAATGCAATAACACCCATAACATTTTTGGGGTTTGGGTGTGGACCCTGATAGCCGTGAAGCATTAGTTTTTTTTAAACACTAGTTCAGTTTGTCACACACAATAGAATAACATAATCAATCAGAGGGAAGGCTTTAAACGCATATCCAATGTCAGTGTTTTCTGGTTCACTGACACACTAGAGGAGGAAGTGACAGCCAATGGCGGAACAAAGCGCGCTCTTCTTAATCCCGCCTTTCTTCTGCAGGGACACAGCGGAGATAAAGGAGACTCCGGACAAAAGGTGAAAGTCGCCCGCAAATGAGCTTCGTTTCCTTCCTCGAATATTGAGACACGTAACACTCACTAAAGTCTTTCCCGCATTCATGGGCTGACACAAAAAGAATGCATTTGAAATTTTTGATTTGATTGTGTCTGATTGTGGCGCCTTACACAAGTAAGTTAACCGAATACTGGAATGACATTGTTGTTCTTCTTTAGGGAGCACCGGGAAGAGATGGACTCAGTCTGCCCGGCCCTCCAGGGCCCCCCGGACCTCCTGGACCAATTGTTAACCTCCAGGAAGTAAGTGGCGTTTCACCTCTCAAACCAGGAGGAAACCATGAGAAGAGACGAGAGTAGTCTAACAGTGGGAAGTGTTGGGGGCTCCTGCTGAAGTCTACATCTGTACCAAAAGACAACAAACATTTGTCATCAACACTTTCAGCAACAGTAACAGAAATGTGTTGATGAGCTAACTAGAGACTCACCTTCCTGTTTCCTGTCCAGCTGATGCTCAACGACACGGATGGAGTGTACAACTTCTCAGGGATGGTGGAGCTTCAGGTAACCAGCTGCTTGGGGGTTTGACCAATCACAGAACATCATGAATTCAGCTGCTGTTCCCTTCAGTCGCCAGCTGTAACCAAAGCAACAGAGTGGCATGACTTTGACATGAGTCCTAATGGTTAGGGTTTTTGGACTCCCAGATGAACGTTTCTGGGTTCAAACCCCATTGCCCTCAGTCTAGCTGTCCTTGAGCAAGATGCCCTCGCCCTCTAACCTGCTCCCTAATCACACGTATCTTAAAGAGAGGCACTTTGATTATTACGTGAGATTGCCTATGCTCAATGAAGAAGTAATGTCATTGTAATGACTTAGCTGACTCCTAGCTCAAAAGAATGCTGGCTGCTTTTTGTATTTTCAATGAGCTATTGTAACATCAACCAACATGAACAGACTGAAAGTGTCCCTTAAGGGTGAGGCTTAGGTCAGATGAGCGATTAGCGTGATTATCATATTCTCTATCCCTCGCATTGTTTACAGGCACCCAGGGGCCCCAAGGGAGACATTGGATCGCCGGGCGTCAGTGGACTAGTGGGTCCCAAGGTAAATATCTCTTTGTTGTATTTTTGGGACATTTTCATCGTTGCTTCGCTTCTCAACTTTTATCCCGACATTGTTCACTTTATATTCCACATCGGTATTACATTAGTGGAGTTTACTGAATTTACGATTCATTTATTAGTCATATAAGTCATTTATTAAAGGTGTTTACGCTTACACATTACAGTTATTTTACCCATTATATATACATACAATATAGGGATACCCTGATATATTAGCAGACACAACATTCGTTGTTTTTCATAATAATTGATATGTTCGTGTGTATGTGCACGCTTGTGTGTTTCCCTGAAGGGAGAGAAAGGAGAAGCTGGTGCTGTCATCATGGCCGACGGCTCCATGATGTCAGACCTCGGGGGCCCGATCGGCCCCCCGGGAATGAAGGTGACCCAACACAACCAGTCACAAACCACCGTTTTAGCCCATGCACTGCAGATAAAATGTCCGCTCGTTTGAGACGGCCAGCCTCGCTAACCGCGCTCGCTAGGCTCCAGGTGTCATTTGCAGAGTAACCGCAATTGATCCGTTGTGTTGTGTGTTGAGCCGCGAATCCAATAAAATAAGTGCAAACGAAGCGAGAGCAACGATTAGTCCTACAAAACCCTTGAGTTCTTTTAGGCTAACGTTGGTCTCTTTTAAGCTAACCGTCGTTAGCATCCTGATGCTCAGTGTTGTGTTCCCGTTTCCAGGGAGACAGCGGTTCACCCGGCGCGCCCGGAGCAGCGGTAAGTCTCTGGTTGTCATGGTGACCGCCCACCCACATCAGCTGTTGAAACATGCAACTTGTCGTCGGGGTGAGAGAGCGCGACTGACCCATACCCCTCTCGCCTGACAGGGACCTGTGGGGCCACAGGGGCCGAAGGGAGAGTTTGGATTCCCCGGTCGTCCGGTAAACATGAACGCACTCAAAAACTACTAGCGGTGGTTAACCTAGCAATTGAAATGCTTGAAACTTGTTCTGGTGACTTTCTTACTGTGTTAGCAGCAATGAAATGTTTCACCTTCTTCTGACAAATGCACTCTTTGGAAGTCGCTTTGGATGAAAGCGTCTGCTACATGCCCTAAATGTAAATGTAAAAACTAGGATTTAACGAAAACGATTTAAGGAATAAAGGCCTGTTTTGTCATGTTGATCCTTCTCCACGTGGTAAATAATGTGTAATTCACTTTTTAATTGCCGTTCACATTATGAAAGTGATAATCATTTAAAGGTAGATTACATTCGGGTTTGACCTTTCAACTTTGTTTTGACACCCAGGGCCGTCCGGGCATGTCTGGTCCTAAAGGAGAGAGCGGGGACTCCAGCAGTCTGCCGGTGAGTCGACGTTTATAGACTGTGCTGCGTTTACATGTTTACAGCAGACGGATGCTCTCTCAAAATGGTGGATGAGGGTCACTCCTGATTCTCTTCTCTTCTGTCTGTCAGGGACCTCCTGGCCCCCCCGGACCGCCAGGACGCCCTGGCATGTTCAACTGCCCCAAAGGAGTATGTACACACACACACACACACACACACACATACACACACTACCCGCACACACATACACACACTACACACACACATATACACACCCACACACACACACACACACACACACACACACACACACACACACACACACACACACACACACACACACACACACACACACATACACACACACACACACACACACACTCCCACACAAACACACAC
>OMKQ01088289.1:0-10260 GCA_900302335.1 Phycis phycis | reverse complement strand
GATAAAGAGAGTGAGTGAGAGAGACAGATATATAGTTTGGTTGATAGATAGGTAGATAGATATATAAATATATAGACCGATAGATAAAGAGAGAGAAACAGAGATAGGTAGATAGTGATAGATAAATAGAGTGATAGAGTGACAGATGGAGTTCAATAGACTTAGCAATAGTACTTGATAGAGGACTGCCCTAGAAGCACAGAGCAGTCTAAGTATTATTATAGTATTATATATTACATAGTATTATTATTATTATTATTATATAGTATTATTAGTAGCTGTACTGGGGAGAGGGGCCCCCCAGACTACTTGGTTTGGAGGTGCTGATCAATGGGAAGACATGGGATGCGTGGAAGAACAATTAGAGGAGAGACTAAATGAAAGCAGCCATGAGAAGTCAAGTAACAATGTCAAGTTTGAACAAAACATGAATCTCACTAACACATTTACAGTCAAATGAACCATTCTCAACCAACTGTTATATTGTGTGGTGTACATGTTGAACATTCTGCGGTGTACATGTGTAGTATGCTGCAGTCTACACAGACGATGTAATCTTCTGTCTTGTACTGCCATGACTGGTTGGTCGATACTGAAGCTAACACCCAGCACCTGTCCAATCAGAGGCCAAAGAGCAAGACCAGAGGAACAGCCTCATCATTTGATTGGTTAGTTTTGGTAATTCTTCCCAAAGACAACTGGCTTCATCAACTTGCTGTCAGTCTCATTCAGATCAGTTGAAGCTCCCTCTGAAGATCACCTAACTGGAGGAACAAGAACAACATGTTTAACTCTCATTAGGTTAGGGTTAAAAGTCTTAGAAGGGTTAGGGTTCAGGGTTAGTAGGTCAGGGTTTAAAGGGTGAGTAGGTCAGGGTCTCTTACTTGCTGAGTGTGGAGGCCGACCCTGAGCGGTGAAAATGGACGATCTGCCACTTCCCATCTCTACGATGCCACACCCTGCTCTCCTCTGATTGGGCAGTCCTAGGGGTTCCGTTAGGGTCGATGTACTGAGTGACCCTGATGTACGCGATGCAGGCCGCCTCCTCCCCCAGCAGGTGGATGTGGGGGTTGAGGATAGTGGTGTGGACCGGCTTACTGTTCCTGGACCACACTGCACACAGACAAACAGACAGACAGACACTCACACAAACACACACACACACACACACACACACACACACACACACACACACACACACACACACACACACACACACACACACACACACACACACACACATACACAAACACACACACACAAACACACACTCACACACACACACCAACCGCATGCACACACTCACTGTCCATCTCAACACATACAAGACAAGCTTCACACACTCCTGTGCACCAACACACAACACCAGCATACAAACTCCAAGAAGAAGCTGGACTTGAATCAGGGCAAGAGGTGGAAGTCACCATAGAGGGAGACAGAGGGAGACAGAGGGAGACACAGAGGGAGATAGAGGGAGGTCACCACAGAGGGAGACACATGGAGGGAGACACATGGAGGGAGACAGAGGGAGACAGAGGGAGACACATAGAGGGAGACACATGGAGGGAGACAGAGGGAGACACATAGAGGGAGACACAGAGGGAGACACAGAGGGAGACACATAGAGGGAGACAGAGGGAGACACATGGAGGGAGACACATAGAGGGAGACACAGAGGGAGACACATAGAGGGAGACAGGGAGACACAGAGGAGACACATAGGGAGACACATGGAGGGAGACACAGAGGGAGACACAGAGGGAGACACATAGAGGGAGACAGAGGGAGCCACAGAGGGAGACAGAGGGAGACAGTAGAACCCAGCCTTCAAAATGCTGACATAGTCAAATACTTGTGTGTGTGTGTGTGTGTGTCAGAATGAGAGTGATTTGTGTGTGAGGGGAAAATGTCCCATCCTTGTTTGTGTGTGTGGTTCTGGGAAAGGAGGGGTGAGGTAAGATTACAAGTAGGACAGAAAAGACACATCAGCTGAAGAAAATCTAAATCAATCTTCTCTGTTCCGTGTAAAACCACCACAGAGATTACACCTGGGCTTTGGACCCACTTGAATTCAAGCTAAAACTGGTGTCTCTCTCTCTCCCTCTCTCCCTCTCTCTCTCTCTCTCTCTCTCTCTCTCTCTCTGTAAATCTTAATGACATCAAGGTTGTTCAAAAGACACTGGTGTATCAGGAGAAAGTGTCAGAGAACACTTTTGACTGGCCTTATGCTATTAGATTTGACTTTATAAAAATAACTGATGTTGTAGTCGAAGTTTGATGTGATATTCCTTCTTGGACAGCTTCAAAGTTCAACGCAATAGAAGGAACTAGAAGTGCTATTGATCAATGAGCAGTTATTTGAAGTTCAATATTCACTTCAACTATGAACAACAACAAAGAACATAAATCACACAAACAATGAATTCATATTTCAGCTTTATATATATTTAATTCAGCAGCTTGGTGCATTTCCATTTCAATTATTGTGCCCTTCTTGCCATGCCGTGACTCCCTGAGGGGCTGGTTGAGCACCAATACAATAGTTGTTGTATACTGTAGATGTCATTCGAGGGGTGGTCTACCCGGCGGTCTACCCGGCGGTCTTCACCCCGAAGCTCTGAGGCCTGGTCTTCATCTCCACGCTCTTAAAGGAGACACGCTCTCCCGCGCGGCCGCGGCCCAGTGCGTCCCAGGTCCCCCAGTAGATGCCGTTGGTCAGCCCTCTGTAGCCACCGCGGTAATAGCGGCCGTTCAGGTTGGCGGCCAGGCAGGCGTCAAACCACCAGCCCGCGCCGTAGTAGCGCGCGCAGTGGCCGGCGGCGTAGCGGTCGTGGTCACGGTCCGCGGTGCTGAAGGCTCTGCCGTCGTGGTTGTACTGCAGGCTGTAGCTCAAGGCGTTGCCCGCGTCTCCAGAGTACTCCCGGGCCGTGAGGCGGTACCTGGAGACAAGGGCAGGGTGACGACGCGGGACAGCGAGATGCTGGGGGGGGGGATCAGTTCAGGGTCAGTGCCCTGTAGGCCCATGCAGGAGCAGGTGGGATTTATTGACGTTATGAGTGAATACGACTGAGTAGGACTGTTCTTACTGCAGTGTTAGCACATTACGTTCTACACATGAAAACACTGGAGCGTGGAGCATTTTATGGAGTATTAAACACATACACGAGAGAGTAGGCGTCAGGTTTTGTGCCACTATTATTAGTATAGTATATAGGGTAGTGTATAGTATATAGTATACTATAGTATAGTATAGCATAGTATGGTATAGTATAGTATAGTATGGTATGGTATGGTATGGTATGGTATGGTATAGTATAGTATAGTATAGTATAGTATATAGCAGGGCTGTGGTCAAGAACACCTTTGTCGAGTCCAAGACAAGTCCAAGACCAGGACTAGTCGAGACCAAGTCAAGACCGAATGCAAAGAGGTTCGAGTCCAAGACAAGACCGAGTCCAAAAATATTCGAGTCCGATTCAAGACTGAGTCCAGGACAGAAAAAACAAGTTGTATTTTATTAAGGCAGAATTGGCGGACATCTTAGTTTGTCAGTGTGTGTGAATTAATGAAAATGAATGACAATAAAGTTACGTTAGTAGGGCAGGCAAACTAGTGTGTGATTGGTTATCAAGTGGCCAGTGTTCTGAACATAATAAAGACACCTAGACTCAGTCAAGACAAATACCAGCGAGTCCGAGACAAGTCCGAGACCATAGAAAAAACGTCTTGAGTCCGGACTCGAGTCCTACAGCCCTGGTATATAGTATATAGTATAGTATAGTATAGTATATAGTATAGTATAGTATAGTGTGTAGTATATCAGTGTGTAGGATGAAACTGGACCACAACCCAACACCAGCCCCAGAAGTACGTACCGCTGGGCTTCAGAGCCCACCCTGAACACGCCGTAGGAGGCCTGTCGTCTCTGCTGGCTCCAGTCCTCCAGGTCCAGGCGCAGTCGGTGCTGGCCCTCAGCGGTCAGCGCCCGCAGCGCCGCGTTGCCCAGCCAGAGCCCCCCGGCCCGCGGGGAGCCGAAGCCCTCGGCGTATTCCCTCCAGGTCCGGTTGAAGTCCACCGAGCCATCCCGCCGGCTCTGAAACACAGTCCAGCCCCCGCCCGCCGTCCGCATGTCGCACTGAGCCTGTGGGGAGGGCTCACCATTAGCCAATCACGCATCACCACAGCATCACCAGTGGAGGGCTGGAGGAGGGGGTCTACGTGCCTCCAGTGCTGGCCGCTGCAGGGCAGGCTGGATGGTGTAGAAGCCGTTCTCGACGACCCCCAGCCTGTAGATCTCTGCGCAGTCTCGGGGGTGCAGCCTGGCCCGGGGGGGGACTGCACACACAACACATACAACCTGCTTCTGGTCACGGCCTTCAAGAGGAGGCTGAGGACACCAGAAGGGCCGTTTTGTCTTCGGTGATCGTGGGTTCAGACATCATGAGATTGACTGGTTAGTCTGCAGTTTCACCACGTTGAGTTTGTGCTGTTGAATCTCCACTCCCAGATGTGTGTGTGTGTTACCTGTGGGGTGGGGATACTGTGTGTGTGTGTGTGTGCGTGTGTGTGCATGCGTGTGTGTGTGTGTGTGTGTGTGTGTGTGAGTGTGTGTGTTACCTGTGGGGGTGGGGTACTCTGTGATGCTCTTCAGTAGCAGCAGAAGATCTTTCTCACCCTGCCGGCCCACTGCTGCTCCCTCTGTCAATACACACACACACACTCACACGCACACACACACACACACACACACACACGCACACACACACAACTCAACAACACAACAAATAACACAAGTGAGTGTGTGCATGCATGCTTACACGTGTGTGTGTGTGTGTGTGTACACAAGTTTTTTCAGGCCACCTCAGAGCACTTACATTCCTGTGCACTCACCTCTGACCGCCACTTGGAAGACCTAATTAGTTCTGTTTACCGTATGTGTGTGTGTGTGTGTGTGCGTGTGTGTTTGGAGGGGCTACTCACCCAGTCTTCTGGCCATCGCCTGGAGAGGCTGGCTGTGACAGTGGAGGTCACACTCTGTCAGTACCGCTGCCATCAATGCCAGTATTTCTCCCAGGGAGCCCCCCTGCTGCGGCCCCCGGCGGCTCCAGGGGGCCCCTGTGTGGGCGGGGGCCATGCAGCGCTGCAGCCGCGCCACGCGCTGTGTGACCGCGGGGCTGACCCTCTGGGGCTCAGACAAGATGAACTGCAGTGGGAGCATATACCATGACATGGGACACATAACATGTCTACATTGTGTTCATGCCGCACACACACACACACCTGTTGGTGCAATAGCTGAGCACAGGCACATGATGAGGACACTGTTAAAGAGGCCTCAATCTACACCTACTTCCACACCCATCTGTGAAACATGTCTGTGAAGGGGAAGCTGTACTGTGAGGATGTAGTGTCTGTGACACAGTGATGTAGTGTCTGTGACACAGTGATGTAGCGTCTGTGACACAGTGATGTAGCGTCTGTGACAGTGATGTAGTCTGTGACACAGTGATGTAGAGGCTGTGACAGTGATGTAGCATCTGTGACACAGTAATGTAGCATCTGTGACACAGTGATGTAGTGTCTGACACAGTGATGTAGCATCTGTGACACAGTGATGTAACAAGCTGTGTGATGTGAACATTCAACTTACTACTGTTCATATTGTCATATTGTTTGGCTTTCCTCAGCAATCAGCTCTTGAGGTTGTAGGACCTTGTAGGATCGTTTCAACCCAGCGACCTCATGATGATGTGTCTGCTCACCTTGGGCTGACCTTGCGGAGCATCTGCCAGCCCATGCTCCGGTCTTGATGGGGCATCTGCTGCAGGAAGAGGGATCACCGTTCTGCAGCCTCTCCCCACCGTGGGACCCTCACAGACGCCGGCCCCTGGTCCCGTGTCCGGCGGAGGGAGCGAGGCCCGGGACGGGGCCACGGAGAGCAGCACTACCAGCCACACGGCAGGGGCCATGCAGCTGCCCAGACTCACAGGGATGATGAGGGCCAGCAGGCTGGAGCTTCCCCGGGCCTCCTCCTCTGGCTGCTGCAGCAGCTGCTCTTCAGCAGACCTCTGCTCTCTGATGGTCCCTGGATTGTTGCTGTGGATTGTCAATCGACTTGTGTCTCGACGTGTTGACTGGTGGTTTGCGGTTAGGATTCGTCACTGCAGGTAAATGTGTCGACCATGAATGTCAAAGTACTTCAATAGATCAAAGTAACTCATCAAAGGTGGTCCTGAGCGTCCCTCAGAGGAAATGTCTGTTGTTGCTGAAATATGACTTGTATTCCTCTGGAGTTTCTCCACTTCATCCTTCTCTTCTTACTGCGGGCTTTCCATTGCCAATTTATTTCCCTCTCTGTCTCTGTCTCTCTGTGTCTCTCTGTGTCTCCCTCCCTCTCTCTCTCTCTCCCTCTCTCCCTCTCTCTTTCAGTGGGGCTAGATGGACTGAGATTCTTAGATAACTGCAGCACTCTTTGCTGTCTGACACGCACTCATGCACACACCCCCTGGTACATACACATTCATAAACACACGCATTCACACACATACAAACACACACACACACACACACACACACACACACACACACACACACACACACACACACACACACACACACACACACACAATTCATTCATGGACCTCATTCCCTCACACACATGCTTGACATGTGAAAAGATGTTGTATGTAAATAGGGATTCTATGATATGCATGCAGAATATAGACACTGAATTATATGTAACAAATACAAACCTATTGATCTTGCTACAGTAAACACTTGACATGTGTTGAATGGGGACACCATATTGTTGTACTGGGACAGGATGTGAGGTGAGAAAAGTCCATCCTTCACATCAAGGGCTCTTTTGTGTTGAGATGTTTGTATTTACCAACCGAGTTCTGAAAAAGACCATAAAGACCAGACTCTCAATAGGTGTGAGAATCCAGGAATTCCTGTTTAAACACTGGAATCATCCCCATGACCAGGGTCTCCAGACACACACTGCAACCACTGACATTGGACTGGAGACGCACAGGCACACATGCCATACATACAGACAGATGTAATCATGTACTTAAATTACTATTAGATTAGAATTGTTTTTTGCAACCAGCAGATATTATTTGACTTTGGATGTGCAATTCGCGTGATGAGAGGAATTGTATAAAAACACATTGGTCAGAAATATATAAATGGCCACACACACACACACACACACACACACACACACACACACACACACACACACACACACACACACATCCCTACCCAAACGGACACACATGGTTTGTAGGAAAACATAAAAGATAGAAAAAAGGTACAATCTCTACTGTTTATAATGTGGACCTATCATTTGTCCACAACACCGCACTTTGCTCTATATATTAAATGTTTTGTTTCATTTGGTAGAAAACTAAAATAATTTGATGCTGTCCTCTAGTGGTCATTTGTTAAAAAAGAATAATTTAAATAATAACGATTGATCAGCTAAGTTTTTATACTTTGACGAAATACATAGATACAAGAGAATAGGTATGACAACGATTTTTAAAGGTCGGTTCTCTAAATGGACGGTAAGTTGGCCTCAATGCTGTGCTCTCTGCAGGAACGCTTGACTCTTCAAAGTGGGCGGTGCTACGCGTGACGTTGCAGGCAGAGGCGCTCCGAAGGAGGAAGTGAAAGAAGAAGAGCAGCTGAGAGCAGCTGAGCTAGCAAACAGTTAGCAGATAGTTAGCTCGCTGGCACGCTAGCGTTCAAGGGAAGTGCCACGTTTAAAACCATCCCGTCGATATCTGTCCCATTGTTTCGTATGAATTATTAGTCGTGGCGCACGATAGAAGTCAGACTCGGACTGTAGCCGCTAGCCTCCAGGTTAGATGTCCCCCTGACGACACGGTGCTAGCGCTTCTTCAACGATAAGAGCCAGCTAACCACAGCGACCCGTTCACAACCCGCTGCTCCTCAAGCTGTTCCTGAAGCTGCACGTCTGAAGTAAGTTACGAAAACACCTTCAGCTTTGATGTCCGTTGGGTTTGAGTTCAGGCTTTACGTAATGTTGCTCAATGTCAAATGACGGCTAGCTGCGCTACTGTCCGTGATGCTGCATTATCCTGATAAGAGGGGACCACAGCCCGGCCTGCCGCCTCGGTGGGTCCGTTTAACACGAGGGTGCGACACACGCAGATCCATCCAGTGTCAGGAGGGTCCAACACATGCAGATCCATCCAGTGTCAGGAGCGTCCAACACAGGCAGATCCATCCAGTGTCAGGAGGGTCCGACACACACAGATCCATCCAGTGTCGGGAGAGTCCGATACGCGCAGATACATCCAGTGTCAGGAGAGTCCGACACACGCAGATCCATCCAGTGTCAGGAGAGTCCGACGCACGCAGATCCATCCAGTGACAGGAGGGTCCAACACACGCAGACCCATCCAGTGACAGGAGGGTCCAACACACGCAGATCCATCCACAGTATTTAACTATTTTAACAGCAAACACTTCTGGACCGCAGATTGTAACGGTACTGTTGTCCTTGTTAAAGTCCTGAGTCTCCACGCCAACTCCGGGGTATTGTATTGGCTTATCGCCGCCATCCCCGGTCCAGCGGCGGGCTTTCTTCTACTTCTATAGAAGAAGCACGTGTCAGACGGCTCATAGACTTCCATTGTCGTACAGAAAGATTCTAAAACCAGTCTGGGCCATCCTGATAGGGGGGAACCCTTTTTTATGAAGTCAGTTTTAGTTTTCAGGCTGGTACCCGGTGTCTCCAAAGGTTTGCATACGGCCCAATGCTATGCCACACTGAACAGATGTTTTTAGATTGAGATAAACATGCTGGCTAAATGATTTTACTGCCCTGCACGGGACTTAAATGGTCTCTCCGTCAACGAGACATACAATCCTATAGGTAGGTAGATGCATAGATATAGATAGGTGGCTGAATGGATAGATAGATAGATAGATAGATGTAGATAGGTGGCTGAATGGATAGATATATAGATAGATGGATAGGTGGATGGATGGATGGATGGATGGATGGATAGATAGATAGATAGATATATATAGATGGGTGGCTGAATGGATAAATAGATAGTTGTATGGTGATGCTTGCAGCAGAAACTTAACTGCTCTTGCCACATGCATTCACGCAGGAAATATGTCATGCTTTTTAAATCTGAAACTGGCCCTGAATTACTAGTACTTGTGAAGTACAGTGTTTCTATGTTTTCATACAATATCTTGTGTTATTTGTCTGGTCTGCAGGCTGTGGTGGTAGTAGAATACTCTCATAGCAGTAGAATACTCCCATAGCAGTAGAATGCACCCATAGCAGTAGAATGCACCCATAGCAGTAGAATGCACCCATAGCAGTAGAATGCACTCATAGCAGTAGAATACACTCTCATAGCAGTAGAATGCACCCATAGCAGTAGAATACTCTCATAGTAGTAGAATACTCTCATAGCAGTAGAATACTCTCATAGCAGTAGAATACTCTCATAGCAGTAGAATGCACTCTCAGAGCAGTAGAATACTCTCTCATAGCAGTAGAATACTCTGATAGCAGACGAATACACTCTCATAGCAGTAGAATACTCTGATAGCAGTAGAATACACTCTCATAGCAGTAGAATACTCATAGCAGTAGAATACTCCCGTAGCAGCTGAAGGTGGACTATGGATTCTATATGTCTCCTTGGTTCTTGGGAGGCAGTGTGTGTAGTTGCTGTTAAAGCTTTAAGTTCACCCCCTCCTCCAGTTCCAGGCTGCTGGTGTTTCCTGCAGTAGCTGTCTGTCTGTCTGTCTCTCCCTACCTGGGCGCTCCTCGTGAAGACAGGCTGTGAAACAAGAGGACACAGGATTCATGGGGCCCGGTGTCGCATTTTCTTTTCTTTTTTTATAAATTTAAACCTTTCGGCCTGCAGTTCCATTTGCTTGACATGCTGTTGACCATCTTGACCATTCTTACTTGTAACCCTTCAACCACATCACTAACTTGATGGGCAAACAGAAATGTAATGCCTCAATGTATTCATCACATGCAATTAATAGAATAATTGAATTAGAAGCAGTCTTGTATGAAAGAATGACATGAAATACTACAGTGAGACAAATGTGACATGTGAACCATTTCATGTGTGACCACTCCGGGAAACTGCAGACGTTGTGCCCGCTGTCTGGTTGTTGGGTCATGAGACTAAAGCCAAGACGCCCCGTTTTCCCACAGCCACAAGCATGATTTACCACATGGATATC
>OMKQ01088233.1:0-12898 GCA_900302335.1 Phycis phycis | reverse complement strand
AGCCGTCTTGGTCTTCTGTCGTCCTCTAGATTAAAAACCTTCCTCCTCAGCTGTTTTGCTAGCAGCCCTGCCTCTGCCTCTCTCTCTCTCTCTATCTCTATCTCTCCTTACTTAGACTTCTATCACCTGCTCAACCTCTCTCTTCGTGTCGCTCTCTCGCTCTCTCTCACTTTCTCTTTGCTTCTCAGTTCCACGTTCCTTGGCCGTGTCCCCTCAATGTTCTGCTCCAACGTCTGGTCTCCAGGTGAGTCAGGAGTTCAGAGTCCTTCTCCCTGCACTGGGCTCACTTTCCTAACACCTTATTCCCTTTCTCTCTCCTTCTTATTCTCTCCTTCGTGGTCTCTCTCTCTCCTCTAATCTGCTCCCTCGTCCCTTGTTTCTGGAGATGCTCAGCCTGGAAGGAGAGAACAAGAGAAAGGAGTAAATCCACAGAACAACACATATAGTGTTGATAGTGCAGCGGTGAGGGAGAGGAGAGGAGAGAGGAGAGGAGAGGAGGAAGGAGAGGAGAGGGATCAAGGCCAGGGTGAGAACTTTTCCTCTCACCAAAACTACACACCGGCAGGGAGCCATTGTTAGAAGTGAGAACATGCTTCCGTCTCCCTCCCTTCCTCCTCCCTCCCTCTCACTAGCTCACTCCCTCCCCCCAGCTCCCTCCATCTCTCCTCCACCCTCCTCTCACTAGCTCACTCCCTCACCCCAGCTCCCTCCATCTCTCCTCCACCCTCCTCTGACTAGCTCACTCCCTCCCCCCAGCTCCCTCCATCTCTCCTCCACCCTTCTCTCACTAGCTCACTGGCTTGCGCCCTCCCTGCCATAACATACCCTTCTTCTGCTGTCTGTACTGCTCCACAGTCCAGTACAGACAGCAGGCTGGAGACAGGGAGGGTACCTGATGGGTAACCACAGCCCATACCAAGGTAGTGCTACCTCTACCAGCAGGGTTCCCATAGAGCCAGACACCATCCAGTTAATGCTGCAAGATGGCTTGCATCTATACTTACTGTCACGTTGGTTTAAAGCATGTGCTGTAAATGGTAAATAATAACACAAACTCAACAACAGGAAACAGAACCTATTTTGTGTACTACTTACTACTTCTACACTACTACTACTTCCCATTGTGATTTCAGGACCGTTTATATTGACACCTTTGCAAACATGACCTGGATGCAACAGCAATGTATGGACAGTGAGCGAAATCTAGCCTCAAGTTCCTCTTCCCCCTCTCTGCCTGCTTTAAGGAAAACAAAGGAAGGAAACAAAGTAGGCCCATCACAACATATAGAGTGATATATAAAGTACCATATACAGTACCATATATAGTCAGCAAGATGAGCAGAGATGTACATGCTACGATAAATGTCAACATTATCAACAGTAATACAAACAAACAAGGCAATGGTCATGATAGGAGTGCGTTAATCAAACTGTGCTGAAATTGGACTGTAGACCAACTTGGACCAGATGTATCTGTATCTGTATCTGTATGTTTCCCTCTGTACCTCACAGTGGCTGAGCTCTCTATGCATTACTGTATTAATACAAACCACAGCAACATCCTGACAATCCAGAGTCTTTAGGATGCATAGGCTACCTAATGTATGTTTCCTAATGCACTCTCAGTATTGAATCATTTAATAGCAGATGCTGCTCAAAGGCAACTTCATAGTTTTTTCATCCTGATTTTAGATCTGACCCCAACCTGGGCTCTGACCTGGGTCAGCGTATCTTGCTGAAGGATGCCGACAGGGACTGAATGTGTCTGTCTCTCTGCCTTACAGACAGATGTTTTAGAAGGGAACAGATAGGACCTTATACATAGTAATGAAGCTCAATTCTCTTTAACGAAAAGTGCCCACAACTGTGACAGACCATTGTTATATTACTTTACTATTTCCTAGCGAGATTGTGTTGCTGTTGAAGATACCTGACAACATAAACCCATTTTCATTTTAAAACACAACCTTGCTGCTTGTTGGCTCATTGCTTTGTTATAAATGAAAAAAGAAAAGAAAAACACCATGCAATTCAACGTGATCAAACTCCAGCCCAGGATAGGGAGGACCCACATGTTGTATTTTAACAGCACAAAATGGTGTAGGCCACCCAGGGACGAACAGGGAGCCCTCCAATGACAACAAAAACAATGGCTGACTCGACCAGGCGTGTGTTTCTGAGGGCGACCACCGCCGTGAGGTGGGCGCTCCCCCGGCGGGGGTCCAGGCGGTCCCCTCACCCAGATCCGGGCCGGGGTCTGGACCCCACCAGGGTCCGGACCCCTCAGCGACACACATGTAGAAACAACAGCTTTTGTTTCAAGGGCGTGTGGTGTCATTATTTGTTACATAATAACATCCGCTTGGCGTACCCGATAATCACCGTTCACGGACCAGAAACGAGTATCACGGCCAAGGAACGCGACTCATTCCGAAACACAGCAGTCTTGTTTATATAGGCGACTTGTCACACGATAGCTCATACATTACTGAGTAGAAAAGCGGAGCGAGTTTGGCCTGTGATGATGGATTAGCAGCGAGGGTGATGCCAGCCAGCCAGCTAGCTGGCCAGCTAGCATCCCTAGCTCGCATCCTCCGCTAGCTAGCCAGCTAGCATCCCCAGCTAGCTAGCCAGCCTGCTAGCTGGGGCTGCTAGCTGGGCTAGCTAGCGGCGGCTTGGTCGCCAGCTGACAGGCGACCCTTGTCGCGATGCGTTTTCATCTCCCATTTTAACAACGATACCCCCGCGTAACGGGCGCGACACGCCGCGCCGGGGAGATTAGGGGAGCAAGTGATCGCGACAGAGACGGGCCGGTGGGGGCGGCCAGACGTCGCCCCCCCGGTCCGGGGTAGCAGCAGCATCCACAGCACAGCATCCCCCCAAAACTCACAGACGATGTCGTGCGTTCGCGATTTGCTATCGTGTTCGTAAGCAGCTAGCATGCTAACCGCAGCTATCCCACCCATCCGCGCCCTCCTCTGGAACCCCGAAAATCATGCGAATAACGGGGGGAGGCTGACCCCCCACCTCGTACCCCGAGATGGAGGGTATAACCTGGTCTCCGTCCCATTGTACGAGGCCGTTATGGGGGTCTTTTACCTGCTAGTCGGAGAAGAACGGCGGGGTCGCCTCCTCCCACCTCCTCCCACCTCCTCTGTGTCTCTCGGCCGCTAGAGCATCCGCCGCGGCCGGCTGCCTGGGGGTGGCGGGGCGGTCGGTGCGGTCAGCGATGGAGGCAGAGGGACGGTGGTGGTGGTAGTGTGTCCATGGTGCTGACTGTGGTACCGGTCCAGACGTGTATCGCAGCGCCGGACCCTCTGCGGCTCCGCCAGCTCCTGGCTCCTGCTGCCGCTCGTCGGGAGGAGGAGATCTCGTGACGTCACGCACAGGGCAGATTTGGGACGACTCCCCTCTCCATCCTCCTCCGGGATGCAGGCGCTTTTGTTGTTCCGTCGTCGTTCTCCTGCTGCTGTTTGTCACCATGTGCCCGATTGGTGTGTCAGGGTTCCATCATGTTGAGCCAGGCTGGGGTGGTCTGAAGGCCCGAAGTGACGGTGGGTCCAGCAGGCCCACCGGTAACATGGACAGGGCGCTCAGGTACCGGCTGGCGGACTTGAAGCTCCAGTACGGACTTTTACTGACACTATTCAGTCTTCTAGACGCTGAGCGGAATGTGTGTCTGGCAGACTGTGATCAATGACTGCTTTGTTTCAGGAGCACGGCGCACATCAGTTCCGCAGGGCCTCGTTCCTGTAGCCAGCTCTCGGTCATAAACCATGAAATAAGGAACAATTAAAGCCTCATTCAACCCAATTACATTTTTCTTTAAATAAATAATGTACAAAAAGGTTATTTTGTTATTTTTCTTTTGTATCCATTCTATTATTCAGTGCGTGTGTGACACATGCACACACATACATAAATACTATACTATACTACTATATTAAACTATACAAAAAAATTATGTTATATTATATATTTAAAAAAATTATGTATTGTGTTGAGGTTAAGGTGTCCACATCTGAGCCAAAACGTTTTGCGTTCAACCCCCATACAGTCTAACCTATAGGCATCCTTGTGTCAGAAGAACAAAAGTTTTGAAGTGTTTAAATTAGAAAAGAGTTTAAAAGTGGAGAAAGGAAAGTACCCCGTCTTTGTGAAACCTGGGACATCTCCCCAGTAAGAGGTGAGGCGCTCACGTGCTCACACACTCACGTGACAGACCACAAGATGTCAGCCAAACTGACCCCAGGCCAGACCTGGACCTGACACCACCGCAGTCACCGTGACAACGGCAGGAGGCAGCCAGTGTCTGGTCTCTCTTTCAAGTAGGCCTGCACTTCTCCCTGACTCACGAAGCAGTTTGATCCGGGAAACAAAGGGTCCTTTGTTGCGTTGGGACACCTCTTCAGGACAGTGAGCCACAGACGTGTGTCTGCTGAGCGTGGAGGTATTTAGTGTTTTCTTTTGAATGGTTTTTGTTTATTGCTATTGCTTGTTCAATAATATTCCGTTTTCTGGGGTTAAATTTCCTGGTGGTGGAAAGACAGGCTTACTCAGTTTAAGTAAGTTTTAGTCCTTTTGGAGGACAATAGAGTGCAGTCAAGAAGATCATTAGTAATAAGTAATAGTAAGGCATATTCCAGTAGTAGAATAGAGCTGAGTAATAGTATGGTATAGTATATCTACTGTATATCTTACTGTGAATACATGTCCATGATGATAAGATCTTGGTGTGAGAGTGTGAACCAGGACGAGTTGTCCCTCTCATCAGACGGTCCTGGGTCCAGATGGCGGGCTCGGGTGTGGCAATCAGACTGCATGAGTTTAGAGACAGACAGGACAGTCCAGCTGAACCTCCCAGGTGAGCCGTAGAGACATCAGGCTGTCCACATTCAGCGTGTAGTTAATCCCATGATGGATTGATGGATCGACAGATCCTTTCTTTTGTTTAAATTTTCATAAAAACAAAGTACAGGAAATTAAACATATACATGTGCTGCAGGGGGTCCCGCACCGGGAGGGACGTCAGTGGACTGTACCCCGGGGAGCTGGGCCGGGCTCATCCCCTCACCAACAGGCCAGGGTAGGTGCAGACACCTGCTGAGATCATCTCGTCCTTCAGCAGACTGCGACCGAAAGGGACCAGCGAAAGTGGACACAAACATGACGGAGTAGCTACTAAGACTGTTATAATGCCTCTCCTAGTGAATCAACAACCACAGAGAGTGCAGAGTAGCCTTAGGAATCAGAAATACAGTGTTGGTGTGTTTATTGTAATATCTACCTGCGCTCCTGCTATGTTTAGGGGAACTTTCGTTTAGGAGAAGTTGTGTCCTTTTCCCCTGTTGCTTTGTCCACAAAAGGCCAAGTAGTACTTTTCTGTTGAGTTGTCGTAGCCCACAGCGGCCGGCCACGTTATGTGGACCTTGTGCCCTCGTCATTCACCCTCATCATTCTCTAAATGATACATGTTCATTCGTACAACGTCAGCAGCCCAGGCTCACTGAACCACAGAGCCAAGCATGGGAGCCCTGGTGGAAAGCCCCACAGCACCCAGACTCATTCAACACAGAAGTGTAGTTTGGCCTGAAGTCTGTTGTTTGAGGAGCTCCATGATGGTACAGTCAATGTCTCAATGTCCCCACAGCTCTCATCGGGCCCTGAAGCCTACCTCCCATCGGTCTGAGAAGGAGGAGAAGGAGGAGGAGGGTGCCTACCAGAGGAGCTTTGACCTCCAGGTTCTCCGTCTCCTGGAGGTCCAGCGCCACCGCCAGGCCCCCCCACGGGCTCCCGAGACCAGCTACCAGCACCACTATGGTCTGCAGGCCCGCCTGGTCCCTCAGATCCCTGAGCAGAACCACACTGTCTCCTCACTGCCCATTCACTACTGATTCTATGTAACAAAGACCAGATGAAGAAGTGGAAGCCTGAGATATGATATATAAGACTGTATGTTCACCTCCACGGACCATGACATCTACATGGTCTTAAACCCGAGATTAAACTATAGTTCATGTCAACCATATTCATAAAACCCTGGACAACAGGAGGGTCAGTGGAAAATAAACCAGGGGCACACATTTAAAACCACCTCTAAACACTTCCTACTACCGATTCCTCAGCGATGAATAGGATCAGAGGTACATTCAGTAAGATTTATTCTTAATGGTACTCTGTGAGAGTGTGGTACCTGTGAGAATATTGAACGAGTATTCACAAACCAACTCATTAGCTAAACTAAACTAAATCACACAAATATCACCAACTCTTGAATGATTCACTCATTAAAGCACGGCATAGCATATCATATAATATAGTATATTATAGTATAGTACATTAGTAGTACATCTAGTATATTGTAGTATAATGTACCATCATATAACATGTAACAAAGTATAGTATATAGTATAGGATGGTATAGTATATTCTAGCATAGTAGTATGTACCATAGCAGTATTAGTAGCAGTATTATTAGATTAGATTACATTTTATTGTCATTGAACAAAGTAACAGATACTGCAGATTAGTAAAGTGCAAGAGCGTGTACATATGAACAGGGTATATAAATACAGTGCAGGTATGAATATGCTACAGGATACATGCAGTGAATGAATATGTCATAAAATATATATACAGTATAAGAATGTACAGTGTAGCAGCAAGTGCAGGTAGATGAACATGTATTTGTACAGTATAAGCAGTTATTAAATATATGGTTAGATAGTGTGTGTGTCAGCAAAGTATACAGTGATATGAGTGTGGTGGCATAAAATACACTATGTATACATGACATATACAGTCACAGTACGGATAATAATGTTAATAAGAATAATAATAATAGGTGTGTGTGGAGGTGTAAATAGTCATAAATATGGGCAGTTACAGTCAATGTGGTAGGTGGGGGGGTCACCTCTGTGCAGAGTTCGGCAGGGTGACAGCTGAGGGGAAAAAGCTGGACCTGCTGGTTCTGGAACACAGGGACCTGTAGCGCCTCCTGGAGGGGAGGAGGGTAAACAGTTTGTGGCCTGTATGAGAGCTGTCCCTGCCAATGCTGCGTGCCCTCCGCAGACACCGCTTGCTGTGAACAGCCTCGATGGTGGGGAGTGGTGAGCCGGTGATACGCTGGGCAGTTTTCACCGGCCTCTGCAGCGCCTTCCGGTCCACGATGGAGCAGTTCCCGTACCAGACTGTGATGCAGCTGGTAAGGATGCTTTCGATGGTGCAACGGTAAAAGTTCACCAGGATTTGAGGAGACAGGTGGGCCCTCTTAAGTTTCCTCAAGAAGAAGAGCCGCTGGTGAGCCTTCTTTATCAGGACGGAGGTGTTCAGAGACCAAGAAAGATCCTCGGAGAGATGGACCCCGAGGAACTTGAAGCTGGAGACACACTCGACCTCAGCTCTGTAGATCTGGATGGGAGTGTGTGTGCCACGATTGGTTCTCTTGAAGTCCACGATGATCTCCTTGGTCTTTTTGGTGTTTATGGACAGGTTGTTGTTAGTGCACCTGCAAGTCGGCAGGTGCTGGACCTCCTCCCTGTAGGCTGTCTCGTCCGTCGTTGGTGATGAGACTATACACCGTTGTATCGTCTGCAAACTTGGTGACGATGTTGGAGCCATGCACTGGTTCGCAGTCGTGGGTGAAGAGGGAGTAGAGGAGAGGGCTCAGTACACAGCCCTGTGGGACACCAGTGTTCAGGATGAGTGTGGAGGAGGTGTGGTTATCTAACTTAACAGACTAGGGTCTGTTGGTCAGAAAGTCCAGAACTGAGCTGAACTGAAGTCAATGAACATCATTCTCACATAGTTGTTGTTGTCCAGGTGGGAGAGGGTGGAGTGAAGTGCAGTGGAGATGGCGTCATCAGTACTCCTATTCTGGCCATTCTGTCTCTCGCATTGTTATGCAGTTTGTGGTGAACACTGCCATCTATTGGCGTAAAACATTCATTGGCATTAAGCCACTACAGGAAGTTCTTTGTCATCGTTTGATACGTGCTGCGCTTAAGACACAAGGCAGTCTGTGAGTGTTTATCCATCTAACGTTGAAGATAGAGGCTATAACTGGCTTCGGTTGGCGCGGAGAAAGTTGACTGGAATGTCTTTGTTTATCTAAGTCATTCTTGTTAGTTAATTGTGTGTTGGAATTATTTGTTAACCTGGAGTGGATGATTTGAGAAATATGTTATGCATTGTAACGTCCTGGATGTGTTTGTTGTGTACAGTTTAAGTTCTTGTATAATGTGCCCATGGTGTGTTAATGTTTTGTGTGTATTATGTTGTCTCTGTGCCAGTGGCGTAGCCAGGATTTTTCAACAGGGTGGACTTTTGCGAAGTAGGGTGGGCCACTTTTTTATCTTTTTATTCCGATATAGGCAGTAGGCCTACAGCAATTGTCCCAACTTTAAACAACACACGATTTCATCACAGATCAGACGATTAATGGCAAACAATAACAGGCTATATTGATAGATAGCAGTGGCACCGCCAGGCTTGGATTGTAAAGTACGCACGAGAAACGAAACCGAAAGGCTTCGGCGCGTCGCAAATCATTCTTGACTTTTTTTTTGTAATTATTATTCCGATATAGGCAGGACAGCAATTGTCCCAAAATTAAACAACACGTGATTTCATCACAGATCAGACGATTAATGACAAACAATAATAGGCTGCATTGATAAATAGATTACACTTCATTCATCCCCGGGGGAATTGAAGGCATGATTTTGAAATTTTGAAATAAAGTCTCGTCAAACAGCTAGTCAAGACCATGGAGAAGAGAACCATATAAAGTAGCCTGGGCTAAATATGAACAAAAACACGCACGCCAAGGCCGTAGGAGATTGCGAGCACTGTAAACATGTAACAAAAAACAAAAAATTAATTCTGACGGTACTATTCAAAATACTCAAAACACAACTGAACAACTTCTGACCAAGAAAGGCCATTGAGTTCAACAAACATCTCAGGGATTTTCAATTCGGTGGGTGACGGGGGCACGCAGAGAGCTGAACAAGGACTGGAGGTGGCGGTGGAGGTGGACGAGGTCGAAGGCAACGAGACCGAGTCATCGTTGTCCTTTCTGTAGTGGTAAAATCTAATCTTGGTATCTTAAAAAAAAAAATGACGCCAACGACCTTTTGACATGTTTGTAGCAGTTCATAGCGCAGCTATTTTTTCGTTCCTTGAATTTTAATGCCGGGCACTTCTGATAGGGTGGGCCAGCTGTCAATCATAGTGGCACTGGCCCACATTGGCCCTTATGTGGCCATGCGCCCGCTCTGTGCCTACGTCCTCGCTCTCTGTTAGCTGCTGACAGCGCCTGTAGAGCGACGTCCGGCGTTGCAGGGGATTGGCAGAGTAGCCGGGAGGGGGCCGGGGACACCTGGGTATCACAGGAAGTTACAGGTTGTTGTGAACGTCACAGTATGTTTAAGCACAGAATGATACTTTGTTTATGGAAGCATATCTGTATCTTTTGTATTTTCAGTTTTACAAAATTGTGGTTCAAAGTAAGCACTATGGAAACCGTCTCCGGTGTCCTGTGAAGTTGCCACTTTGTTTAGCTCGCTGTCTAGGCTGTGTGGAGCCACATAGCTGCCGGGGCGACGGTGGCTCAGTGGTTAGAGCGGGTGGCCAGAGTGCACCGTCCACCAACCGTAGGGTTGGTGGATCGATCCCCTCCTCCAACGGTCCGCATGTCAAAGTGTCCTTGAGCAAGACACTGAACCCCAACTTGCTCCCCGGGCGCTGAACCTAGCAGCCCACTGCTCCTATGTACCATAGCATGGTTCCAATGCAGAGAATACATTTTGTTCCCATATCTGAAAAATACTGGGAATTACTAAAATTTAAATTGAATCTAATCTAATAGCTCAGGGCAGAAGACTGGCAGTAGGCGAACTGGAAAGGGTCCAGGGTGGGTGGTAGGCTGGCTTTGAGGTGAGCCAGGATCAGCCTCTCGAAGCACTTCATGATGGTGGGGGTGAGTGCAACGGGGCAGAAGTCGTTGTGGCTCGTAGTAGCAGAGTGTTTCGGGACGGGCATGATGAACGTGGTCTTGAAGCACGAGGGGACGACTGCTTGGGCCAGGGACAGGTTAAAGATGTTAGTCAGGACCTCGGTCAGCTGTCCAGCACAGGCCCTGAGCACACGTCCGGGGAGGCCATCAGGGCCAGCAGCCTTGCGTGCAGAGGTCCTGCTCAGTGCAGCACACACGTCGGCGGGGGAAAGTGTGTGAGTGGTTGGTGGTCTGCAGGGAGCACAGCCTTGATGGCTGCCTCCTTGTTCTCCTTGTCAAAATGAGCATAGCAGTTGTTGAGCTCGTCTAACAAGGAGACGTCGTCGGCTTGTGGGGTGGTATTGGCGGTTTTGTAATCCGAAAAGGCCTGGATGCCTTGCCACATGCGCAGGGGGTCGGAGTTGGTGAAGTGCTCCTCAATCCGCAGCTTGTAGCTGTGCTTGGCCTTCTTGATGCCCCTCTTCAGGTTGGCCCTGGATGCGCTGTAGGCCTGTGCGCCACCAGATCTGAAAGCAGCGTTGCGTGTCTCAGGCAGTCTCCGGTTAATCCACGGCTTCTGGTTGGGGAATGTTGTGATCTGTTTGAGGGTGGTGACACTGGCTATGCTGATGTTTATAAAGTCCAAAACAGAAGAAGCATAGGTGTTAATGACCGTGCGTGAGTCCAGGGTGGCCTGAGCGGCAAACACACCCCAGCCTGTGTTCTGGAACCGCTGCTGAAGTGTAGCGTCCGCTCCCTCTGGCCACACTTTAACAGTCTTTACAGCAGGCTTCACACGTCTGATAAGTGGTGTGCATTTGGGAAGAAGAAACAAAGAGAGGTGATCTGATTGTCCGAGATGGGGGGTGAGGGGGGTGGCTTTGTAGGCCTCAGCCATGTTGGTGTAAACATGGTCCAGGGTCTTGTCTCCTCTGGTGGGGCAGGAGACATGCTGGTGGAATTTGGGGAGTGCAGTCTTCAGGCTGGTGCAATTGAAATCACCAGCAACAATAAAGGCTGCCTCAGGATTCAGGATTATTACAATAGTAGTAGTAGTATTACAATATACCATACGTACAAACTCCCCGGGCACGTATATATACAAATACAGAGCATACATGCTGAAGGGAAGGCAGTTAGAAGTACCACGTATACACACATACCTCTGAAACGTGACAGGGCCGGTCATAACCAGCTGAACTTGCTGGCTTGCTTAGGGCTGACTTAGCAGCATCAGTGTGATGCTTCATTATCTTCAAGTTTAGGCATTCCTATGTCTTTCTTTATGGATCACAATCATTCAACTTGAATGACAGGACCAGTGTGACTTTGTGAACACAGTTTCCAGTAAATATTTTTCAGAAGACCCGTTGTGCCTCCGAGCCCTGGGTACAACAATAATCTGCCCCCTGCTCTCCAACACAGCCAGCTGAACATAGCCCCCCTCAGAGCCTCAACACGTCCCACCTACCAACCCACACGCACTCACGCACAGAAACACACACTCACACACAGAAACACACAGACATACGCACACTCACACAGAAACACACAAATATGCACACTCACACACAAAAACACACACATACGCACACTCACAGACTAAAACACACACGTAGAAACACACATGCACACGCACTCACACACAGAAACACACACATACGCACACTCACACACATGCACACACGTGCACACACCAGTGGCGTAGCCAGGGTGGGATTTTGTAGGGTGGGCCACTATTTATTCATTTTTTTTATTCCGCTATTGGCAGTAGGCCTACAGCAATTGTCCCAACATTAAACAACACACGATTTCATCACAGATCAGACGATTAATGGCAAACAATAATAGGCTACATTGATAAATAGCAGGGGCACCGCCAGGCTTGGATTCACAAATCATTCCTGACTTTTTCTTTATTATTCCGATATAGGCACATATGCACACTCACACATAGAAACACACATACACGCACTCACACACAGAAACACACATACTGTAGTTTAAACACTGTAGTTTAGTTGTTTTAACCGTGATTTTTAGCTGTTTTGACAGTGTATTTTCTGTCTTAATTGCATATTTTCATTAACAGTGTATTTTCATCGTGTTAATAGTGTATTTTTGTTGTGTTGACAGTGTATTTTCGTTGTGTTAATGGTGTATTTTCATTGTGTTGACAGTGTATTTTCGTTGTGTGAACAGTGTATTGTCGTTGTGTTAACAGAGTATTTTCGTTGTGTGAACAGAGTATTTTCGTTGTGTGAACAGAGTATTTTCGTTGTGTGAACAGTGTATTTTCGTACCTCTAGGCGAGGGAATGCGAGCGACAGGACTCGTGGTGGTGG
The DNA here is from genome assembly GCA_900302335.1 of Phycis phycis. Classification (NCBI taxonomy): domain Eukaryota; kingdom Metazoa; phylum Chordata; class Actinopteri; order Gadiformes; family Phycidae; genus Phycis; species Phycis phycis. The sequence goes on along the minus strand of OMKQ01088233.1, from coordinate 556 downwards.
TGGTGGTGGTGCTGCTGGGCTGTGGGGGGGTGGAGGGGAGGCGGGCCAGCAGGTGTGAGCTGAAGAACATTCTGGAGGAGATGCTGATCCTGCCCCCCCACTGGCTGAACCCCAACAACCTCATACTGGCCAAAGGTGAGACAAGGTGGACCCATGGTGTTAAATACATGAGTGAGAGAGTCTGACAGACTGTCTGTCTGTCTTTCTGTCTGTCAACAGTGATTTGTGATGCGGAGCAGAGGAGTGAGTTAAGAACCAGTTTGGTGACATTTTACAGCCCACCATACCTGGAGCCACCGGGGGAGGATCAAATGAAAGAGGAGCATGAAGCCAGGCAAGGCACGCGGTTCTACGGAGTGTTCCAGCTGAGTGACAGGTTCCACTGCGAGTCCGGCTTTCAGCCCTCCTTGAACCTCTGCCAGACTGGCTGCCAGAGTAAGTCCAGATATCATATCAATAATTATTCATTAATGGACTGCTCTATATATTATGAAGTGCTATATAACATGTGCTTTGATTGACACTGTATTGGATACACAGTGTATATAGGCTACTA
>OMKQ01088222.1:0-14594 GCA_900302335.1 Phycis phycis | reverse complement strand
CATCCAGGTGTCTGTCACGCTGCAGAAGGAGGCGGACTGCCTCTTCGTTGCCGGCTCCAGCTGCCCAGTGCAGCGCCTTACGCTCCACCTGGAAACATACTAGAGGTATACTACAGGTCTCTACACACAGAGGAAACACCTCCACCATGTGAAATACTACAGATATACTACAGGTCTCTACACACAGAGGAAACATCTCCACCATGTGAGGTATACTACAGGTATACTACAGGTCTCTACACACAGAGGAAACACCTCCACCATGTGAGGTATACTACAGGTATACTACAGGTCTCTACACACAGAGGAAACAACTCCACCATGTGAGGTATACTACAGGTATACTACAGGTCTCTACACACAGAGGAAACACCTCCACCATGTGAGGTATACTACAGGTATACTACAGGTCTCTACACACAGAGGAAACAACTCCACCATGTGAGGTATACTACAGGTATACTACAGGTCTCTACACACAGAGGAAACACCTCCACCATGTGAGGTATACTACAGGTATACTACAGGTGTCCAACTGGCAGCCAGCACCAACCAACCATTTAGCAATTTGTATTTAATTTTTCTATATTAATTCTTATATTCTCAGTTTGAGCTCTATTTTATTCTGCAGACACCAGAATGTACCTTTGGGAATACAGTAATATTTTCTTATCTTATTGTATTATCAGTCTTATCTTATCTTGTCAGACCTAACCTGTGTCCCTTAATAAGGGCATCTTATTAGGGGATGCCTTTGCAATTTTGTTAAACCACCATAACCTCCCTTGATAATAACCTTTGATTTGATGGAGTCATCAGTGGACCCCTGGTTTTATACATTCACTACATTACTACATTCACTTCAGCCATGAGCAGACGCCTTTAGCCCAAGTGACTTACAGTGAATTCAGACACAGGTCCTGAGGAGCAGGTATGGGATATTTTGCTCAAGGATGCCATCAGGTAGACTGCAGACACACCCAGGACCTCATGGCTGGGGGTCAGACAGCGGGCATCGGGTCACTTAGTCCTGCCCCTACGCCCTCCATGTTCCACACACTCACCTTATTCTTGGCCCGTATGTTGATCCCCATCCTGATCAGGTCCTGCATCTTCTCCACCTCGTTCCTCTTGGCCGCGTCGTGGAGGGCCTTCTCTGACAGCAGCACTGGACACGACACAACAGTGACGACGGCTTCCCTCTGCGTTAGTGCCTCATGTTACCCCTGCAGTCCTTATCATTACCATTAGTTATCATTTAGTCTCACACATCTGACTCAAGATTAATATCTAAAGTCTGATGTCTCAAGTCTATATACAGTATATATATATATTTGTTTTATTACTATTGTTTATTAAAAAAAAAAAAAAAAAAGTATATATAGATATAGATAGATGGCTAGATAGATAACACACCAGTGATTACAAGAACTGCTGGAGGATGTAACTAATTTCAAAGGAACAGGGAACTAAAACTTGCAGCAGCGGTAAACTGTACAAAAGTGTACAACTTTAAGAAGATTGAGTGTGCTGCACTGCCAACGAACTATGTTGATAGATCTAAAATACCTAATTGATGTGTTTGCTGCACAGATTGTTGTATTGAAGCTGTGTCTAATAAATGATCCAAAACGTGGAGCAAATAAGCCTACAGATTGGAACAGTCAAATAAACGTCATAGTCAAGTAGTGGATCGTTTTGGTGACTGGTGAGTTGATGACATCAGCAAGCGGACGCATAATGACCGAAGTTTTTTCAACCGCTAGTCGGCGACAAGACTACAGAGACAGAGGCTGGCTTCATTCCTTTAAACCGTCTGGTCAACTGAAAAAAGCAGAGTATATTTGTAGTACAATAATAACATTTCCTATTTGTAAAACATACATTATTATTGTTATGCTAATGAATAACTTCAATTAAACCACAATTGAGCTCTGGGCCCACGTCAAGCTCAATGGGATATATAGTCCTCAATGGAATAGCCTGTATAGATTTGCCAATTACCAAACATGTGAATCAATTAACCAATTAGGCTGCTATTGATTCATTTGCGGTAGGGAAATTAGGTACGTGAAAGGCCATCAAATACCGGTTGTATTCAATAATATTAGCACAAAGTGACCACAAAAAAACACAATAGTGTCGTTTAATGAACCGCATTACAACGATTTCCCAATATCAAGAGTATCAAGAGTTATCACAATCTATAAACCTTTCTAAACCACATCGCACGTTGGCAAACCCTGAACAGAGGCAGGTTACGTGATCGTCCAGCTGTTATCTGGACATCTCGCCGCACCTCGCATCTGAAAACAGAGATCAATAAGACATTCCCTGACGACACTTACGCGTATCGTCCTCCGACGCCAGGTCGTCCTCCATGCTTGCCAGGCTGTTATAAACGATGCAATCTACACATGCTGTGCTATATTATCGTACGCAGGCGTTTTGGTAGCCTATAGTGAAAACAGCATAAACAGGCGCTGTATTCCAACCCAGGCACATCCGGGTGAGCTGCCAAGAGGAAAGCAGCCCTGCCTTTATCTTTCAGGACAATCTAGGTCAAAACACACTCCCACTGCCATCATTAGTGCACACAGTGAGTAAAGTAAGCGCAGGCTACATGTGAATGCAGAGGAGATGGGATGAGAAATAATTGCCATCAGCAAAATAGGTATAAATATATATCATAGAACAGTAAGACAGAATAGAATAATTCAAATGTAAGTAAGTCATTATAATTGATTAGATTAGTTTGACTTGAATAAATCTAGTATACACCTAATAAAAATCTGGAAAGTCTCTCTAAATGTTCTCTTTCAACCTGTTGTCATAAACGTTTTCGCTTACTCTAACAGCAGGTCAATAAAAAACCCAACCATTGGGTACTTTCTAGTTTGAAGTAAAAGAGGAAAGCAGCTATGAGCTGTTCCTATTTTGGTTCCCCAAACTCACAAATCAAAAGTAAAATGTCCATTATTCACAGATGCGCATGATTCCATTCTGCCCAACAATGAGAGTTAGAGACAGCCCAATGTCAGTTAATGACATTTGTAGATTTATTTTCATTTTGATTTACATTTGTGTTAAATTGCATGACACAGGTGAATTAAAAAACATTGCACAAACTGACAAAGCCAAGACAGGCCTAATTGAGCACCTGCCGGTTAGCATAAGACAATAGTATCAAAGCTTTTCAGCAACACGGGTTAGATTCTGTTGTGGACAAATCATTAATAACTTAATGTGGAATTATTTATTTAAAATGTGGTATGTACAACTGCATCATGGCACTATTTTCCCCATACACAACCATCCTTCCACAGAAAATGATTCTATATTCAAACCTCCAAGACCTTTTGGCTGGTGTCACCTACACTCACTGTATACCAATCTATCAGTAGGATCCTTAACATGTCCAACTTAGCATCATCCTGCATGAACAAATACTAAAGGTACCACGTTTCCCTTTCGAGGATAACTCTTCTTAACACTTTCTAAATACACTTGCCAATGTCCACGTCCAGAAGCCTGGTAAAACAATGAAGACAGCGCTTTCATACTGAAGTCAACATGCACAGAACAAACTAATCAAGACACACACACATACACAGGATGAGAAGACAAACGTGGATTCAGTCTATTGACACAAGCCCAAAATATATACAATATAACAAAAACCTACAAAGTGCTGAGTCAAAACCCGGGCAGACATCTGTTGAGGCAGTACTTCTCTAATACTGTATGATGTAGAAGCACAAGCTGTACCCGACTCGTTGATCCAGGAAGCGTTCAGTTCCTGTGTGAACGACGCATCGCCACAAGGAGATTTTCTCTGTGTTGCGCCTGGTACAGACGCTTCCACTGCAATACGCTGCTCTCCAAGAGGCTTTGAAGACTTAGTTAATTTATGACCAAATACATTCCTTGATGAGCATCTAACTTATGCATCTATATATCTAAATATGTATTTGCCCACCTGATTGTGTTCAACCAATAGGTAAATAATAACAATCCAGTCAGCATCAATGTGATCCCCATGAGTTGCCTCCTTATTTGGATTTATTAGGCAAGTCATTGAAATCAATTGCCAGGATGACAGCAAAATAACACAACAGCAAAAAATCATCACTAGTTAAGCTTGTACAGAGAGACTTTTAACTAAACTATTAACTGGTGTATGTGCATCACTTCTGCTACTCCTCAAAATCATAAAAATACTTTCCCACCAAGGCATTTACTTTTCATAGGTGACATATAAGGCAGTCCCTGCATTTTTGGCCAGCGGTAGCAAAATATTTGTAATATAATATCTTACACATGTGATTTGATTTCATTAATAGGTTCAGAATCAACGTTGCCAACAGAATGAGCTGATCACCAACTCATTACGCTGGCAAACTATGTTTTAGACAGGCCAAGCCCGCCTCTGTGCATTTCCAATTAAAATGATCAAATTGCCATCTGCAATTTATGGGATCTGTAAAGCTCGCAAGCATGTGCCTAGTTATCATTTAAAATGATCCCCCCTAGTAAAGTGATGGATTTTAAAAAGTGCCCCATTCAAAATAGACCAGTAACTAAGCGCTGAAGAAGGTATTAGCAGTCACAAGCCACACATCCATGCTGGTCACCCACCAGCATGCTGGGAATGACATTGGTCCCATCTTCTGGTTACAACGAGAAATCAAAAATCCCTACTTTTATATGACGGGCATTCACCAGCTACTCCTGTTGTTTCTGTTCGTCGACTGTTTCAACTCCTCCAAGTTCTTCGCCTCCCTCAGAAAGTGGTCCGCCAGCCTTAATTTCTCCATGGCCTTTGCCAGTAAATCTTCTGGCACGTTTTTTCCGAGGCCCTCCCCCTGTGTCTGGGATGTGCAGCTGAGGAGCTCCTTGGTCTGCTCCAACCCCAGAGCAACTTCCCTCTCAAGGTTTTTCACCATATTGAGGCCATCTCCAGTGTCTCTCTGAGAAGTGTCTCTGGAGGGCTGCCTCTTCTCAGTCTCCTTTGAAGCGTTGGACAACAGATCTCCAACGGAGGCGGACATTGCCTTTGCGGAGGGTTTGATTGGAATGTGGGGTCGAGCAGCAAGTTTAGGCGGGTTTGCCAGGATTAGGTTTACCTTTACACTGGAAGTAACCTGAGAAATCTTGGTTCCTGGAGGAGCCGCATCACAGATCTGCTCCTGGTTGTTGAACTCCTCGCCATCATCTTCGCTGGCGTAGAACGAGTCTAAACCTACTTGACTTCCCCTTAGTGCAAAAGTGGAGGAGGTGTCTTCGCTTCCAGAGTCAACGCTGTCACCATCAGAGTGGCAAACACGGTCCTCTGATGTCTCTTTTGTCTTCTCTGCAGGGGCGCCATTGGCTGGTTCGCTGAGGTCTGACTTGACTGCTTCTGGTTCGCTTAGAGTAAGAACCACTGTTGGGATATCCTTGTGAGACCCAGTGGTGGATCCGGGAGTCTCCTCCAAGTAGGTTGAGTGCACTGAAGGTATCGTGTCTTCATGATGGGTGACAGTGGTGTCAGTACTCCCTGTCGGTTGATCTTGTTTTACAGCAAAGAGCGGCTTTGGAGGCTTTTTCTTCAGGGGTGGCAGAGGGCTCTTCCTGGTCGATTCTAATGAAGGTGAGTCCAGGGAAGGTAGAGTTGTCGACGTTTCAGATAGCCCCTTCCCCTGGTGCTTGCGGCTGCTTGGGATGTGAGCAGCAGGACCACTTGGGCTAGAGTCTGATGTGGGCTCCTCAAATACTTCTGGATGTTCCCCGGCACTGTTGCTTTCAATAAGATCTTCCACCTCTGGCTTTTGGATGGCAGGTAGGGATAAGGATGGATCCATCTCACTCACCTTTTCTAGGATTTCATCACTTGTGCCTTCCGACGTCAATGGCAAGCCCTCTGGGTCCTTACTAGGCTTCTTTTCTTTAGGTGCTACAGTGGGGGGGCTGGTTTCCTGCACAGGCAACATGGCAATGGATAGGTCTTCCGTGGAGCTGCTGGTTAGTGGTGGATCTGTCTTTTCGCCGGCTCCGGCTACAGGATCACCTTCAGACAGGTCTTTAACGTCATCTCCAGCAAGAATAAGGCTGGGCTTCAGCTCTTTAGACGGGGGCTTAGGTGGCCCTGGGACCTTTAGAAGAATCAGAAACAGAAAAACCCTTTGGTAAGCCAAAACACTTTGAAATTCTATACATGTACAGTATATGATAATATGATACAGACCTTCTCTGGGCCAGCCTGCATGGAAGGGCCATTCTCGGTTGCTGAAATAGCTATGCTATCTTTTGAAGGGGGCATGGGAGGTTTAAAGACTTTTTTCTGGGGGGTTTCTGGCTCTTCCAGTTCAGGGGAACTTGACCGCATATTCTCTGTGCCATCACTGGTACTGGACGGAGGCATAGGAGGTGTCTGGGCCTTTTTAGGGGGGTCAGTGGTTTCATTGTTGACATAATGGTTGCCATTAGACAACAGAGCATCCGGTACATCTGAAGAAGTGGTGGCCACCTAGAGAGCAGAGGGTGTATGATGTCACGTGTTAGTCGTTACACTGCGCCAAACACAAATGGAAAGCACTGAGAGATCGAAACATCACAAACACATTGGAATAATAGATACACACTCATTCACACAGTAAAAGCACAAGATCCAGAGAAAACCCTGAAGCCCCATACCGCCTTCATGTTGTATCGGGTCGGGGGCCTCCTGCCGCGGTTGCCTTTGGGCCGGTTCCGAGTCACGTGATCCAAATTATTGCCTTCATCAATTTTGACCTGAGAAAACAAAAACATAAAGCATGTGTTTTACTCTAAACAGAAATTGATTGACTCAATTCTAAATTCTAAAAGTAAATGCAAGCATCTTCAGATCTCAAAGGTGCAGTAGCTAATGAGCTGCGGACTGTGAGGAGATAAGACAGGAAGTTACCTCATCAAAGATTTTATTCTTGGCTCGGTTAATGCCATCACTCAGGGCCTTGATCCAGGAGTCCTTCTCTTCTGGAGTCTGGAGTTGAAACTTGATATTCTGGATCTGTGAAATAGATATATAAATACACATTTTGCTTATTAGAGAGATTTAGGAATGTGTTAGTTATTTGCAGGAAATAACTTGTAATCAGATTGACAATCTTGATAATTATATGACTGCATGAGGGATGAGAGGCCCCACCATTCTTATCATACTGTTCACACAATGTTTGACCTTCTGTAAGACGACAGAAGAACAGGATATCAGAGAACCTGGATGGATGTATGTTGTCCAACCAACTGTAAACAAGATGCAACACTAACATATCACATTAAGTTGGCTGCTTGCTGGTGCATCCCGTTGCAGATCTTTGTCAATGTGGGATAACTTTCAGCCAGGCTCAGAGCCAACAGGCCAAGCCAGGGTTACCATGGAAAAAGCAGAGCGACGACAAAATAGCTTCACATCCAGGTCACTCCATTCACCCTCAACGGCATTCATAGACTACAAACTACTCACAGCACGGCGGGAGTTGCTGCTGAGATTTAGGAAAAGCAAATATGGTTATGATTTCAGATAACTTGACAAGATGATAGGGTGTTCTAAATGTATTAATTACTAATTATGAAGAGGAGACGTTGCTAAGAGAAACTCACACTGTGTGTGCCAACGAGTGAAAATACACTCGTTCCAATGATAGTTAAAAGAGAAGTTACAGAACAGTTGTTCTGCAAAATCAGCTTTTTTTCAACATTCTTTTTAAAAATGCCACCAACAGGCTGTCCGTAAAAGGTTAAAATATGAGAATTGGTGTGACCAGGACAGTGCTGTGACTCCCCTGGGCTCGGAGAGCTGCACTAAGAGACCGCAACGACAGCTCACTTGGAATGTCTGACATCAGATAAAGACCTCTCAGTCCTTTTATAGGCCATCCACCGCAGCCCATACCCCTGACTGACAACAAACCCAGATAACACATTGTTTTCTTCATTTGTTTTTACTGTGAGTCAGGCCAGGGCAGACCCACGTTAAGGGTTAGGTAGCTCGCTCAACATCCACACTTTAGATTTTTCCTGACACTGCCAGTAACTTGCTATGGCTAAGAGTACTAATAGAAGTGCTAAACAATAGATAATGTATGTAATGTATCATCTATCATAACAATAATGATAACAACATATAACGATAACACATGCATTTGGATATTCTATATTTTGCATACAATCGCCTTTGAATAGCGACGGCCGGTCACGCCGCACGTCTTAATGTATTCTTGCTTAACGCCACATGTTAATATTTTCTTTTCAGTCCCAGAAGGCAGCGGAGCACACTCCCTCCACCGGCCACTGCGCCGGGCTCAGAGGAAACTGTGACACAGGGGAAGGCTTGCGGTGCTTTGTGTGTGCAGCAAATACATATGCACGCATGCCCACACAGACACGCGCATGCACACATACACACACACACTCACAGATCTACACACACACACACGCACACACGCAGTATTAGTGGGTTCAGCTGCACTCTGTGTGCGCGCCGCCTCCCTCCCTCATGTGACATCTGCTCATAGTGGTGCTGGCAGGGTCTTCGTTCCCTCATCTGTTTGTAATACTACACTGAATAACACGCATCTCTCCCCTGCCGGCATTCTCTTCACTTTCTTTTCCATACACACATATTTCGTATTTTTTTTTATCTTGACTTTTTGTCTGCTGAGAGAGAGTTTACTTCCTTCCAAACTTTGAAACTGGAGTGAAAAAAAGCCTGGTTGGCAAACTCACCTCCAGCTCTTCCCGTTGCACTCAGAGAGTCTATTTGTTATTAGTTAGTTGTTGAACATAACTGAGCTGGTACAAGTATAGGCATTAGACATTACATGTGAGAATCTTGAAATGGAGACACACATCACTAACGTAAAGATTACACAACAGTCATCGTCTGTGCTAAAGCATGGGAGCAATAACTCTGTGTCTTCTTATAAAACACTGCACACACACACACACACACACACACACATGCACACACACACACACATGCGCACACCGCACATGTGCACACACTCACACACACACAGACACGCACACACACACACACACACACTCTCACTGACTTATACTGACCTATATTTATTCATATGTTTATATATTTATTTATTGACGTGTTGTTTGTGACTTGCATGCCTTGCTGTGGTTGAAGCCTCACTGGTAAATTGCTTGCTGCAAAATCACTAAAAGTATATAAAAATCTATAATCTATAATCGTTTTAACTGAGAAACATGATATGAATGCTGCTTTCAACAGATTGATGTAACAAAGTGCTGTGCTCAGGGTGATAATAGCCTACACACACCACACACACCAGCTATGTGTTTTATTGTGTGTGTGTGTGTGTGCAGTGTGGCCTGGGAGGTGCTCTGAGAGAGGCGTAAGTGGACCGCTGCTTGTTTTGTGCGAGACATGATGTTTCATGACTCTCGGTTGGATCTAGTGGATGCTCTTCTTCATGCTCACCTTACTGGCACTTTTGGATTCTTGACGCAATATCAGTCTGTTCTTCTTGAAGATGTTGCTCAACTCCAGGCATTTGTCGAAGTTTTCAAGGTCAATTCTCTGCAGGCAAATTTTCAAGTCCTGTAATGCAAAGAATAAAAAGTTAATATTACTCAGGCGCAAGTGCACTCGTATTGCTTTCCAGATCTTTGAACTTTAAAGTGTGGTAGACTCTGCTTCGTAGGTGAATTAATAAATGGAAGCAATAAAGAGTTAGGAGAGTTCACCCAGTCAGAGCCGTACTTCCTGATTATCATATATAATAATTAATAGGTTAAAATAACAGTCACATTTTCAATCATTGAAGTATAGTCATCACACGAATCATTGCGAAAACAATTGTGATGACTAATTTCCCCCAAAACTATCAATTTGCATACAATGTGCTCCTATAAAGCAGCTGAAGCATTCCCAGTGACGCTCAACTGTCCAACATCTGAGCTCCAGACTACAGAAGAAGAGCTGCTCTGTAGCCTACCTCATTTTCATACATGACGACCTCGGTCTTCTCCACGTGGACGTAGCGGTCCTTGTAGACAGTGATGAACCTGCCGGAGGCCTTCTTCACCCAGCCCGCCTTGCTGAGGAACGGGGCGTTCTTAGGCTTCACTGGGTCCCCCTTCACATCCTGCGTGAACACAAACCAGGCGCAGGACATTAGCACAACACATACACAGAAAAACATCATTACCCAGAGTTCAGTGGTTGCAGACGTCACGTTCAGGACGTGCAATGTAGTACAATGTACTGTAGTACCGAATCATAGGTTGGTCTTGTTATCAAAGACATGTGGACAATGAGTTGGGAGATTGTAGCTGCATCTGGGTGACACTACATTTTAAACACCAAACACATTCAAATAAGGAATTGTTTCAAGAGCGAAACTGTTGAACCGAAACTACCGTCAAAAAGCAGGCCAATTGTTCTGGGTTGTTAGTGGTTGTATGTATGCAAAGAACATAACCACTACTTCCACATGTCTATATCAGTGCAACACTATCAAGCTGTATCAGATGACGGGACAAGAGGATGATTGATCGGCTTAATCACTCAATTATCATGTTAACTGAAGATCAGCTAGACTGTCGGTCTATGAATGTAGGTCTATCAAATGTGATTTGTTAATGAAAATGTATATTGATACCCAAAACCAGTAATCGCAATACTGGAGACTGAATGAGGATACACTAAGCCCATACTCAATTTGGGAAATGATAAAACATGGTTAGCAAGCGGCCAATCAAATCAATCGGTTAACGTTTTTGCGATGAATGCACAATTAGCTTCAGAACGTGTAGGATCGACCACCAGCTGCATTCGCTCGACCAGGCGATGCCTCAGGATGTACAGCGGAGACCGACGCGCTGACACAAGCAGCTGAATCCTCAGCTCGTGTTTGAATCAGAGGAAACACCACAGGATACATTTTCAACTGGTCATCTAAACGCTTCACTCTCACGGTAATCCTGTCAACCTCGCTGGCAAGGCACGCGGGGACTAGAATGCTAAGTACACGTGCAGAAAGTGAGGATAACCTGGGAGGTACTGAGGACTGTGAAGCAGGCAGCGTGGGAGGATCATGTAGGCCATCACAGCCCCAAACAACCTTCACAGCACACAGGAGACACTGCCCTTCTGTCTCTCTTTCACACACTGTGTCTGTCTGTCTCTCTCTCTTCCTCTCGCTCTCTCCTTCTTATTGTCTCTCTCACTCTCTCAAATAAAACGAAGTTCATTATAGGAACAGATGGATGCCAGAGAAGATCTTTTAAATACTTAGAGCTGAGTTCATCAAAGGCCAGAGATGTTGTATACTAGCAATGGTTAACCTAGCAATTGGAATGCTTGAAACTTATTCTGGTGACTTTCTTCCTGTATTAACAGCAGTAAAGTGTTTCACCTTCTTCTGACAAATGTACTTACTGTAAGTCGCTTTGGATGAAAGCGTCTGCTAAATGCCCTCAATGTCAAGTCAAGTCATTTTTATTTGTATAGCGCCAAATCATAACAAAAGTTATCTCAAGACACTTTCCATGTAAATGTAAATGTCTAAGTTGGCCACGCAGCTAACAGTACAGGAGTGCCCTTCTATAGCAACGTGTTGGTGATGGACTCATACAGGAAATGTGTCTGTTCTGCATTTAGGCGGACCTAACCACAAGCACCGACACACGCCAGGCCACGGCCTGGTGTCTACTTAACAGTGTGACAGCACGTCTTATTTCGTGCCTGTTCAAACACTACACATCTCTGCCTTGTGGAGCACGGGGGTCGATCATAGGAGCTGGAGGAGCTGGAGGAGAGGAGAGGAGAGGAGAAGAGAGGAGAGGAGAAGAATGTCAGCGAGGGACACACCTCGCTATACATGTGTTCCTGGTTAGCTTTGGGGTGGACATCTGGAATGAATCTGCTGGTTCTTCTGGCCCCGCTGGACACCAACTCACCTCGTGACCCGGGTGACCCGCCCTGCCCCCTCACCCACCCGTCCCTTCCCCACCCCCGCCTTGCAGCGCCGAGGTCACTTCCTGTATCTCGCTAAGCCGATTGGATGGCAACAGGAAGGAACGGGAAGGGACTGGAAAGAGAAAGCAGAACCTGGATAGAACGGAGTGGAACAATGTGGCCAATTCAACGGTGGTGAAGCGCGGGGAGACTCAGACTCACACAAGCGCTTACATTGTGACAAAGGCTGGCCTCATTGTTTTCTCATCGAAGCTAACTAATCAATAGATCTGATAACACCAACCGATCAATGCCTCTGATCATAGACCAATCAAACTGAGTTAGGGACAATAGTGTGGGCTTTATTAATTGAGAAAGACATACGAAGCAATAGGGTAAGGATAGGATAAGATTGCATGATATACAATGACACACAAGAAGATAGGATGAGATAGGATGTGATAAACTAAGCTAAGCCAAGAACTCTTTTATCCCCATGGGGACATAATGTGCCTCTTGGGGGGAGTTTCTACTGCTCTTCTGCCTCGTCTCCCCACCACCCCGGAGAACAGAGCCTACTCCCCAAACTGGACCCCAACTCGACCGGCACTTGCGCAACAAAACACTTGAATTCCTCTGACATACAGAAGGCGCCTCTGACTCAGACCAGTCATATTAATGTAAAAACACCCAAAAAGATGTTGCGTGGCCTGCGGTCGGGATGCCGACGCCGGCTGTCAAGAGAGGGTTAATTGTTCCAGGCCTGGCGTATAATGTGCCTGTGTGTGTCCGCAGCGCTCAGTGGGTCAGGCAGACACGTCACGCATGCACTGTGGGTCAGACGAGTTGCATTGCAGAGAATGAGTCACCCCATTGAGACAGGGATGGGGTTGCTAGTGGTTCTGTGTAAAAAATGGGGCCGGAGGGGAAATAAACAGCAGAAGAAGCAATGGGAAACTTCTCACTGTGTGTGTCCGTGTCACTTTCCATTTGGGGGCTGTCCATATACAACTGTATTATGACAGTTTAGTTTGATTGGGGATAGAGATGACTTGAAATTTGCCATTACCTTGTAAAGGGTAAAGGGGGCATTTAGCAGACGCTTTTGTCCAACGCGACTTACAATCAGTACATTTGTGGGGTTCGACATGTGGACAGTTGGAGGAGGGGGTTCAAGGGGATCGAACCGCCGACCCTACGGTTTGTGGACGACCCGCTCTGTCCACCCGCTCTACCTACTGAGTTACTGCCGCCCACATGACAACATCAGCCAGTTGAGCAGAGAGCACTTTCTTTCCTCATTAGAGAAGTGTGTGTGTGTGTGTGTGTGTGTGTGTGTGTAGGTGCCTGGGTGTGTGGGTGTATTTGTGTGTGTGTCTGTGTTAATGTGTAGCGTGTGTAGTGTCTGTTTGCGTATGTGTGTGTTGTGTGTATTTGCAGTTTTTGTTCATGTGCACATTTTCTGTATCTTACACTCACTTCCTCTTTAGTTAACCCCACTTCCTGAATGACAATCCACATCAGTTTTCAGTTGATCACACGGACTAAAACATTGATTAACACCATCATCACCGCACACAGGCTGCCCACCTTCTCCCCTCTAATAGTTTGGTTTCATTGTTCCCATGCTCTAACAACGCTGCCTTCTCTTGTCGTTATACATGTAGGCTTACTGTTTGCATGACAATGATTTGCTCAATCAAGACGAAAATGAAACCTCAACATGAATATTGATTAACTGGTGACCACTTAACCACTCGTGCAGAATAATACGTGTGTTGAGCCGCCTCCCGGGTGGGCCTGCGACGCCCTGACGGTCCACCAACAGGTGGGCAGGTGCGTGCCAACTTACACAAACACAAGAATCTCACCAAGTATTTTGACAACAGCCAAATCAGACATCTTTTTTTTTTTCTTGATATTTGTTTTCACTGTGGGTCTTTGCCTATTCGATGGTGTTTTGTTCCAGGCCGGTTATAACGTTGTTGTCCCATTTGTATTAAACTTTTTTAAACTACACTTGGGATTGCAATGTTGTTTCCGACTGGGTCATCAATGGCATAGACTCACTTGGTTTGACAGTTAAATTGCACAACATGTCACTGGGCGGACGGGCAGAGTAGGGCGTACCGATGCAACGCAACAGCGAAGGATAGTGATAAAAAAGAGTCTACTCACGTCTTCCATGCTTGCTGGTTAAAATCCGTTATTCGTACCAGAACGGGGGGAAACTCTCGATGTTGCTCTCAGATGTTGAGGGACGAAACGCGATCTCCTCTGCTCGGCGATGAATGACACATCTCCAACACTTGCATATGTAAGGGGAACTGAGTAGGCTGCGTGTACGCGTGTATATATATATGCGTGTGTGTGTGTGTGTGTGTGTGTGTGTGTGTGCGGATCCGTGTGTGTGTGTGTGTGTGTGTGCGCGAGTTTTCAAACCTATCACTTTCTTTCCCTTCTTTCACCACAGTGAGAATGTTTTCGTTGTTTTTGGTTGGTTTTTTTGCCTTAGAAAACTTTGTTTCCGGTTAAACTTTTGCCCTTCGCATACGAAGCCGAGCGACTGGGGGCTGCTGCTCTCAGGCGGACCGCCGTCTGCCCCGCGTAGTCGGCGTGCGCACAGCGTGTC
>OMKQ01088218.1:0-13445 GCA_900302335.1 Phycis phycis | reverse complement strand
CTCTTTCTCTCTCTCTCTATGCCTCTCTCTTTCTCTGTCTCTCTCTCTCTCTCTCTCTCTCTCTCGCTCTCTCTTTCTCTGTCTTTCTCTCTCTATGCCTCTCTCTTTCTCTCTCTGTCTCTCTATGTCTCTCTCTTTCTCTGTCTCTCTCTCTCACCATCTCTCTCTCTGTCTCTCTCTGTCTCTCTCTGCCGCTCTCTGTCTCTCTCTCTCTCTCTCTCTCTCTCTCTCTCTCTCTCGCTCTGCCTGCTTGTCCATCAGTCTATGTGTCTGTCTCTCTCTCTATGTTTCTCTAACTGTCTCCCTGTCTGTCTCTCTATCACCTCCATGCTTAGCAGTGTTGCTAACCACTACCCGTGTGCTCCTTGTTCAGTTTAATTCAGTTTAGTCTTCACTCACATGCACACACACCCACACACTTCTTGAGTGATTCATTGTCGGCGAACCGCAGGGTAATTTTGGATTTGCTGGTAATTTAAGTTAAAATAAACAGTATGAAAGTGTCTATTTTCGTGAACCCATTTGTTTTCCGTTGTAGCCATGAGCCAGGTTGTAATAGTTTGCATGTGTCTGTGTCTCATGTGTGCATGCTCGCGCGACATATATCCATATGGTTATGCCCTCACAAGCTTTGATCTTGTAGTGGTTCCTATTTACCACCAGGCTGTAAATAGGAACTGACAAGCCATGAAGATCTTTCAGGATACACATTGGATCAGCATCAGAATCAACTTCACTGAGTCTGTGATGCGCATTCTGTGAACCTCCTGATTTGATGAATATGAATGGGAAAATTAATATAGATAATGATACGTACTCAGCACTTTAAATTATCAGATAAAAATCACAATCTGTTGGAATATTTGCTCGTGTTGCATCGACGTCTGACTTTAAAGTGTGGATTCCAGTGCCTGTGGATTCAACTTTAAAGATGCTACATATAGGTGCAATATTTTACAGTGACACCAAACATTCAAAAGGGGTACTGCAGTCCAGATACTAAATGTTTGATTCGTCTCTGCCCGCCCACTCCTCCTCCCCAGATTCGAAGCTCACGCGGGTTGCCAGGTTGACGATACTGAACAAACACCAGTGTAAGAGCCAAGTACATTGTATTTGAGATGAGTGCAATTATTCTATTTTGACAATGACAAGCAACGACAAGTCCTACACTGTAAGTTGATCCGCTCATGTATACGTAATTTATGCAATTTATTCATTGTTTGTAAATGATAAAGCCAATGTGGCATCCGTCTTGAAATCCTTCTGGGCTCTAAGCTGTCTCCATTTTTTAAATGCAACTCCCAAGATTCACCCGTGTTTGAGCAGGGCTCTGGTCATGGAGATTTTTTCAAAGGAGGACGAGGCTTTTTAGGTCGGTAGAATCTAGTACAATCTCAGTTGATCCGTTTGATTTGCTTGCTAGCGTGGCTGCAGCACGCTGTGTTTGTGTGCCAATTTGTTCCATATCAGGCATCTCCGGGGTGCTGAGAATAGTGGATCAAGACACAAAAAGCCTAAACAAAAACAAAGGTTCCGACCCAGAACGGAAATTTCAAAAGAGAAGATAGCAGCTCTAGCATTGTTGTGGGAGAAGCCAGTATTTCGACTTAGCATCTTTCCTTAATCCATGATTTAGTACAGCACATTTATTACATATAGCTGCTTTAAAGGTGCTGTGGATAAGATATTTTAAATACATTGTTTTAGTCTATTTTTTTAGAAATGTAATCGCCATCCATCAGCTATTAGTGAGTGAAATGCACTGTTAGAATATCTGTTCTGGCAGACTGCGCCTGCCTCTGTGTGAGACATTTAGATCACGTGTCAAACTCAAGGCCCGCGGGCCAAATCCGGCCCGCCACATCATTTTATGTGGCCCACGAGAGCTTAAAAGGCATATTGCTGCCTCACAGCATACCTTACAGCGACTACGGACTACATCTCCCACAATGCATTTAAATTTTGTGATCCGCAAAAACCTGCCACTAGATCGCAATGGTTCAAGTGCTTCCACATATTTTTACATTTATATAAATGCATGTACAATATTTGTACACTTGAATCGATAATATTCAAATGCAGAGACAGTTACTTCACAATATGATAAGGAGTAGTTAAATGTATATAGTCTTACAGTTACAACCGGCCCTTTGAGGGCAACCATAATGCAGATGTGGCCCGGGGTGAAAATGAGTTTGACACCCTGATTTAGATTGGAGACCACTACCGGCTCATTTCTGACCAATAAGGGCAACTCTTCCCTGATCGGTTCAAGGAATCAATCTTTTTCTGCAATAAAAGCAGTGTGAAATGCAACACTACCCAACGGCAAAGAAATGTAGGGTGGGAGGGAACAGCGAGTGACGTGATGTTTAAATGGTTATTTAGTTTCAAAATCATGCTCTGTCCTGCTGTTTCCTGTTGCCTCTCATTGCAACTCTCAAAATGTACCCACAGCTGCTTGAAATGTATAGTGAAACTCAACCAAAAACATGTCACTCTTTAAAATGTTCCCAATCCCAGGGTTTCTCTGCTCATGCTGTGTTCCAGTTAGGCGGTCTTGAATGACTAATATTTAAATCATTTTAACTGTGGAAATGTTGCCAAATGACCCAATTTGATTCCAACGCTGCACATGTTGACATGTGCAGTTAAAACTAACCAACTGGACATCTCACACCCACACAAGACCCCACACACATACACCCCCCAGGCAGACACACCACTTTGATTAGTAAAATCCTAACAAGGCTTTTCTAATCTGAGAAAAGCATCCAAGGCAACTTCACATTCTCAGAATATTTAAATAATTGTAAAATCAAAATGTGGTCAAAGAAATTGACCAAAGAAATTTTAAAAGCTTTCAAGGCTTTATTTACCCAGAAGCTCATATAGCTCGATCTGCAGACTTCATATATTTAGACATTTTTTCATGTTCTTGTTACATGCCCAATTATCCACAAGGTCTCTCAGGGTGTGTTGACTAATGTGGTTACAAATATGACACGTAATTATGTACATTCATTTGTAATTAGTCGGTCATTTCTTCCATATGAAGGCTTGATGGCTGCCTGGCTGTCTCGATCAGAGAGGTAATTGGTTACCGTGTCAACAGTCAGTATGTTCAGCTTCAGGGGGTATTCCAAAAGTCGCTGTATAGTATTTAGCCCACCCTTGCTTCCTAAATAAGATGTTCTCTCCTCCTTGTACCCACTGTACCCACTAAGCTAGAGAGGCACATGGAGATACGCCTATAGAAACGGGAAGGTTGTCAACGTTGCATTAAAGTGACTCAGAAGCAGCTCAGCTGTCCCCATTCCTCAATGCTGCTCTCCTCCCGGTCGACCACCAACTGCTTCTGCTCGCCTCCGCAAACTAATATGGAGGTCAAGCATTAGGAAGGACGACGTGGGAAGTTTTGGAACGCAGCCTTCGCTGTGTGTTGAAAAGCACTGTGTGACAGATTTCCAATTAGCTGTCCACACCTGTGTCGCTAATTAAACTGATTTGTTGAAGAGAGCGGAGAAGGTAGGGGGGCAGCATTTACTGAACCATGACTCGGCAACATGTATTTGTATCTGCAATGTCAAAAGTCAGAGAGATGTTTATTGCCAAGTAGGTTTGCGCTCATCATCTAAATATGTGGTCATTATTTTTAGATAATTGTGATTCGCAGGATGCTTTCAGCCAAGCACTAGTGTGAAACCTTTTCGGTTTGGACTCCAAAATATTCAGTTTAACTGTAGGCATCATTGAGCAAAAATTGTAAAACCCCAACCTATTTATTACTGTCGTGTATGTGAATAAATTCCCTGCGACTTGCTTTGGATAGAAGCGATAAAAGCTCAAATGACTAAATGGTAAAAAGCCATTAGATTACAACAAAACCTGAATTGAAAAACCTTGCTACAGACAAATGCGCTTCGGTCGGCCGGCTTCTCAAGAGACCAGACCCGGGGTTGAATGCAAGTGCGCCGTTGTGTTTTCGTATTCTGACCAGGTAGCCAAATATCACAGCGCTTGAAACGTGAAGAAACACAAATTTGTGTTTGCTTGTGCGCTTTAGCTGCCTCCGTTCAACCCTGTGATCTGCATAGCTACCGGCTATCTTTAGAGAGTCAATTTGCAAAGACCTGCCACGACCCAGGTAATTTACCCCCCCCCCCCCCCCCTTTTTTTTTTTTTTTTTTTTTTTTTTTTTTTTTTTTTTTTTTTCTAGCGTTTAACTTTCTTCTCCTCTCGGGGGTGCGATCCTGGCTGTGTCGTAACTTACGAAAATACCGTCCTCTCGTTTTGATCGCTTCTTGTGCGGCGGGTGCAAATTAAGTGAAAGAAAAACATTTACGGCGGTAAGCACAAAGCCGGGACGCAAAACTTTGCCTGTGCCTCAGGAAAAACCGGATGCGCCGACCGCTGAAGCACAAAGTGACGGAGATAAACGTTTTGTGAGGTTTTGCTCGACACAAACGCCGCGTCACGTGGTGCATAAGCATCCTGGCATAGGAGGCTATTTATTGACGTTCCCCCGGGCACATACGAGACCTTACGATGCACATACGAGACCCGGCATTGTGGAGCACAGTGGTTGAAATGAGTTGAAGCCTTTGTGCGCTCATTTCACTTAATTATATTTGATGGAACAACGATGACAGCCTTGAAAGGCAATAACGAAATAAAGCCATGCTGTCAAAGAAGTACAACGGCATCCTTCCAGCCTTTCAAACCCAACCGGCCTTTCTGTCGAACAGAACGTAATAGTAATTCAACAAAATAAAGTATGGAATTCAAGTAGTGGTCCTGGGAAAGAGAAATGACAGTGAAGCCTTGAAAGACAACAAAATGAACCAACCATGCAAGTGACATAAGAATGTGTGATAGATTATAACAATAAAAACTAGGCCAGTGGCCGTGGGTGTGATAAATGTCTCTCCGGGGAGCCCCTGTGTGAAGGGTGTAGGGTTTTGATTGGTCGACTAGGGTGGTCACCTGGAATACCTGCTGTCAGGTAGGTCCAGCTGGTGACCCCTGACCTCTTGTGGTGGTAATCTCACCCAACACGACCCTAGGGGTGTCAGGAGTGAGTTCCCTCTAAGACGAAGAGGAAGATCCTGTTACAGGAATGGAGACTACTGAGGAGAGAGCCGGAGATGTATATCGCTCACTACTATGTGTGTATCTATGTCTCACTATCTTACTCTCTCCATCACAATCTATGTGTATCTTTCTCTCTCTCTACACCACTCTCTATGTGAATCTATTTCTCTCTCTCTTTCCCTCTCTCTGTCTGAATGTAACTCTCACTTACTGTCTCTCAATCTCAATATATAATATATCTGTCCCCCTCTCTCTCTGACTCTTTCAATCTCTCTCTGTCTCTGTCTTTCAATCTGTCTTCTGTCTATCTCCCTCTTTCGCTGTCTCCATGTCTCTAGTTCCCTCTCTCTCTCTCCCTGTCCCTCCCTCTCACAGACCAAGAAGGAGTATTCCTTTTCCTCCCTTCATGCTCCTGGTTTTTTCTGCTGACTGGTGGTAAAACTGGGGCTTGCCCCCCCCCCCCTCTCTGCATAGAAGACCTGGGGAAAAATCCCCCTCTGTTGCATAAGCTTCAGGAGGAGGAGAAAGCACGAGTGTTCTCTACAGCAAACCGCTTCACAAGCACATCCTCTTGTCTGCTGCAATGAGGTGGCGTAGTGCTGTTCAGCGGCATGTTTGGCTTTGGGGCCTGGTTTCCCGACACACACACTGTACGTTTTATTGTCAGATCGTGTGCATGGGTTTTTTGACATTCGTACACACTTCGTGGACTGAGTGGGGTTGTCGGATGAGATCGGGAAAAAGCACAAAATGAAAGGGAGGGTTTTGTTGGATTAGGGAATGGAATGAGTCGACCAAAGTATTTATTTCCCGACCCCAAAGTATTTTAGTTTAAGTTCACATCATGTCTTACTGTTGGGATATTTGTATCATGACTTTACTGCTCATGAGGCATAGATTAAGACAAATACAATCCAAAAAACCTTTTATATAATATTGAATATATTTAAAAAATGTGGTTATATGGCATTCATATCTCAATGAGACACTGAAAGGTATGTTGTAGTCTGTATTGGCATTTCACGTGTCACTGTGTTATGTAATGTTGTTAACATCAGTTTTTCTTTTGTGATAGCAGTCTGTGAGAAACTTTTTGTTTGTTTTGTGTGATTTGTTTGGTTATGAGTTATTGCTAGACGTGCAGTTATTTTGTGATGTATACAGTTTCCAGGGTCAAGTTTGAAGCTGATAAAGATGGCTGTCGAATTTGACTGTGTTTTTATTATCTATATATTTACTATTTTAAATATAAAAAATGAAAAGACTGCAGAGAGAAAGGTTAAGGGAATATAAATGTTTATACTCCTGGCATTGATATGCTACTAAAAACTATTAGTATAGTATAGAGCATAGACACATTGCATTCTGATACAGTACTAAAAACGACTGTGTATCGTGCATATAGACACATTGCATTCTTCTGAGACTGAAAGGTGCCATGGGTCTAACATGACGTGAGCATGCATGGTCATCGTCTTGCGTCAACCTGTCATAGTGATAGTGGCTTGGGTGTGTTTGCGACTCCCAACTGACGACAACCCAGGTTCGATTTCCGCAGTACCCCCAGCCTACCTGTAAGCGTCCTAGAGCATGATGCCCTTAACCCCTTCCTGCTCCTTTACATTTCATATCTAAAAGAAAATCCCTTTTGATGAAAGCGTTTGCTTTCATCTCATGATTACTTGGAAGTTGAGCTTCCACAAGTTGACGACACAGTGAAAAAACTCCGCTGTATGTTTGTGACATACGTGTTTGTCTTGGCCATCCTCCTACAGCTGTCTCTCTGTTTACTCGTATCATAACGTGTTGTATACATACTTAGATTAGCTTAGTACTAATCAAACTTTGTGTGGTTTGGGTTATTTGTTTTAGCTCTGCACCTTGGATGACGAGACTTCCCTCGCACCACGTGAGAGGCTCAACTCACTGTCTGTGTGCTTTTGGTTTCCCAAATATTCAATGTCAGTTTGCGTCAATTTATGTTTAAAATGGAGGAGACATTTTCAATATTTATCGATGTGCCCCTTCTGTGTTAATGCCACTTGTGTTTCTGTTTACTGGAAGATTCTCGACTGATCCCCAGTTTTCCTCATGATTAGTCATGAATCACAAATATTTCTCAGGAGATGAATAGGCTGATGAAAGATGTAAGCAAACTCCAAAGCAACCGTTTCAGACTCCTCAGCCAACCGCCTAGCTCTGAACAAGGCAACTTTTGGATGGGCAATTTGGGCCTCACTTGTGTTTCACTGGTTCTACTGATGGTGCATGTCGAATGTGACTTCTCGAAAATAACACAGCAGGAATGAATATCCATTTGGTGGGAGGGGTGGAATGGGGGGAATGGCAAAATGAAATTCTTTGTTTGTCATGATAGCTTTACACCAATATTTTGGATACAATATACAATGTACATTTTGTTGTATAAATGAAAACAGGACACGCACGTTAACCCGCCAAATGCAAACATGTAGGCAGAAGGGACAGAAGAAGGAATGGAATGGCGTCCGAAAGGTAAGACTAAGTTTTGTGTGTGTGTGTGTGTGTGTGTGGTGTGTGTGTGTGTGTGTGTGTGTGTGTGTGCGTGTGTGAGTGTGTGTATGCGTGCGTGCATGTGTGTTAATCCCTTGTGTCGAGGTGGTGTACCTGCCTAGCGCACACAATGACAACTGTGTCGGCCATGGTAACGGTAACAGTTCAGCAGCTCATCGGCAGCTTGAGCCCCTGTGCAACATCTCCACTACTGCCCAGCCGTTGGTCGAGCGGTGACTTGTGACTGATGAGCACCATGCACTCCCAACGCAACGGTCAGTGCTTTAAGCCCCTCCCCCTCTCTCTGCCCAAAGCAGGAAGGCGACGTGGAGTGCATGCGTGGAGGCGTGGAGTGATTTGCGTGGAGGCCCAGTGGCTGTGGGCGTTGTGGTTCAAAAACGAAATCATCGGAGGGAAAGCAACAAATATGTTCGCGAATATTGTGTGCTAATAAAAAGACAAAGGAAAATTAATTCAAATAAAAATCCTGTTTTCCAAAAAGCCTGTGCACGTTCACAACTCGTATGGACCTTGCGCCACTGTTGCACGAATTGAATTACAACGGCTAACAAAAGTAAACACTCACTAAACCGGTTGGCTGGTTGTATATAGTTAATTAGTTTGGTTATATTGCGTTGGGAGTGTCTCTCACAGGTGTCGGCTAAGCAATGTCTGCTAATCCCCCAAGATTGTCGCATGATCCTTGACATGTTTCTGCGAGGACGTCACAACAGATACCGCCGTAGCCCGGAGCCCCCGGCCGCCATGCAAATTAAAGTCATTACATGGGGGAACAGCTCTTCGCCGTACCTGCACGGACTCGACCACACGTTAAATAATTCTTTGTCCTGTGATGAGAGCTGTCTCTTTACGCTGGTAATTGCAACAAATTAAGCAGAAACATGTTGCCGCCGCTGGCTGCGGTTGCCGGCGGCGTCTTGAGAACAAGCAGGGGCGCTTTAGGAATGCTGATTGTTTCTAAAAGGCGGTTGGAGCTACACACGGGAGACGCCGCGGCGAGATTGTAGTCCGGCTTAACGGAGTGTTAGTGCACCAGCCAACAGTGCCGCCGCACTAACACTCTGCGGAACAGTCGCGCTCCACCGCCAGAGTTATTGGCTTGTTAGTTTAATTAAAGCCAATGAATAACAATGCCTCGTCAACGGCTGTGACTCACGTACCCCCACGCCGCCGCGGACACCATGTCCCGCCCGGTACCGCCCCGGAATCTCTCCGCTTGTCGTCTGACGCGTTACCTGGCCCGCGTGACCCTCTTCTTTACTGTCACAATGTTCCCTTTTCTTTCTTTCAACATAATGTGTTACTCATTGCTCATCGTTGATGTGATGGTTGCCTCATGTGTCAGACTCTCTGCTGGTTGCGTTTTACACACGCGTGTGCTTGCGCTAACCATCACCGTGCTTGGCATGTTGATTCAGCGATCTTGTCAGTTCTGAAAGACAAGTGCGTTGTAAGCATTTGACATTTCAAGGCACGGACAAAGGGGGCTCTACTGTATTTGTGTTTCTATTTCCAGGCATCATAGCGCTTTTTATACAAATACCCTCCCACCGCTTTCTTGTGCAATAATCACTGTCGCATTTTGTCGTTGAGCCGCTGGTAATACTTTAATGTGATTACTTGAATGCAGAGAATGCGATTTATTGTAAAAAAAATTAAATAAAAAAATAAACAACAACAAAAAAACCGCATCCATGAATGGGAAACAGCAAACCGATGCTATTTCCACGGCTCTTTCAAACGTCCGTCCGATTCTGTGGAGGAAAGGTAAACTACAGAACCGACAACCACAGCTTGAAACATGAGAGGCTTCGGAGTGAGATTAATTGTGTAGTTGGTGTGTTTCCATTTTAGTTGTCTTGCCATTAATCCACAGAACTTCGGGAGGACCTGGAAGAGCCAATCCGACATTCACCTCACACACGTGGATGTGCAGTATGCACATTTTGAATGTGCATACTGAATGTGTGTTTGAGAGTGTGTGAATGTTTGTTTTGTTTGGGTACCATGGTTTATTTTTTTTTTTACATGGCTACTACTCAAATTGTGTAGGCTGTAGGGATATATTCTCTGCATTATTGATGTTTATTTCAATGTTGTGTATTTTTAATGGATACTACTGTCCTTTCCTGTTGGCTCTGTGGCAGTCACATTTCCTGTCTGGGATTACTAACATAGTACCGTCTTAGCCAGATATCTTATCTGGTCGAATGTCAGGGGTTCTCTGCGTATCTGGGGAAATGTTGTTGTGATGACTTTGAAGGCTGGTCCCATAATTGGTCATCATTTCAGTGTCTATTTATTGCAGCCACATGTAGTGTAGTGTACTGTAGTGCAAGTGCAGTGCCAGACAGTGGGCTAAGGAGAAGGGAGAGAAGGATTTGAGATGGTTGGGGGGGGCTGCTCTGGTACATTTCATGCACTGATTGTTGTGTCTTCGGCGGCGAGGACAAATGCAATTTGATTTGAGCAGAGAGCGTGCCTCTCGCATATTTAAGCCAGGGTGGATGCAAAGTCACTGTTTTGTGTGTGTGTGTGTGTGTGTGTGTGTGTGTGTGTGTGTGTGTGTGTGTGTGTGTGTGTGTGTGTTTGCTCGTATGTGTGCGAGTGAGTGAGTGTGTGTGTGTGAGAGTAGAGTGAGTGGAAGAGAAAGAGAGAAAGAGTGTTGAATATGAACCTAGTCTAGTCTGTTCTATTCTTCTCTATTTTCTTCAACTCTCTATTCTGCAGGGTAAAATCTCATACTGTATATTTTATTATCTTTTATATAATATTATGCATCTTTCATAATGTATTAACTAGCTGAAAATCCATTCTGTTCTATTCATTGTATCATGGCCTGGATTACTGAAACTCGATTGGACTCTATTGTGGCAGGTTAAATTCAATGTACGATCTTGGCATGGACTATTGTTTTTGGCAGGACTTTGGCTGGGCGAGATGTTCATCGTTTGGCAGGAGTCATGTGGTAATTATGTTATCTTTGGCCCAACGTGGCAGTTATATTTGGTTGTTGGTATCCTTTTTCTTTTTTTGCATTGTTACTTTATGCTTGGGCCGTAGATGTTGTACAGTTCCTGCATTCCCAATGGTGTATTCCATCTCACACCCGTATCTTAGTGCTTTAAACTATTTATACTATTTAATTTAATTATTTGTTTAAAGCACTTAAAGCAGACACGTTTAAGGAGTGGGTGTCAGAGTTAGGGCACAGCACAATGATGGCTGCAGGTAGGCTGTGAACACTTGGGTTGGAACCCAGAACCTTTCAGCTGGGGGTCAAACAACCAACCCATTAGAGCATGCTGCTCAAGGTAAGGTATGGACTCTGGATGTTTTGGTCCGATTGACATGAGCTCACAGTTTTTGCTTTGGCAGTAGCGGCAACAAACAGGAAAACACAACGTTGGTATATAATGAATACAAAATAAAATCTTGTCACACGCAGGACTATAGTTCTTAAATTCCATTAGCACGGTGTGAAGTTTGTGTACTCAAACACAAAGGAATGAGTGCTATTCATTATTCAGCATGTACAAATCATTGCCAAGTGTACAGACACTTCAAGCATTCGTTTGTGAGACGCTCTCCCCGTAAACAAGCACTTCAGCACATTTCCCTGGAGTTTATTTGGCATTTATTAGCCCTGAAAACAAATCTATATTTAGAGGTGGTGAGTCCTATTTACATTGTGCTGTAAACTGTCGATTGCACTCCTCCCAGCTTGAGATGCTTACAATGATGACCGGCCGTCAATAAAGTTAACTTTTTTTGAAGAACAAAATACATTTCAGTCGACGAATCCTGTCGGGCGAGAAAACACAGAAGATAAACAAGACAACATGACAAGATAAACAAGACAACATGATATATCCAACTGGTACTTCGGCATGCACTTCATCAGAGGACTAATATTGACTTGCCACTTTTGGGCATTTGAGTTGGTAATGAAGTCTGAAAAAATGGATTGAATGAGTACGTGAAAATGTGAGTGCGTTTATTGAGCATTGCTGTTTCAAAACCGTCTCGTGCTGTGAATAACATGGGAACCACTTTGCTACGACAAAGAGAGAAGCCTCTTCCACACAATACACAGTAGGGAGCTTGAGAGTGTGTGTTCGTGTGTGTGTGTGTGTGTGTTATGAAGCTAATGGTGCGGGACAGTTGTGTTTGCCTCTAAGGTATAAAAGAGACTAAAGGGAAAGAGAGAGAGAGAGACAGAGAGAGACAGAGAGAGAGAGAGAGAGAGAGAGAGAGAGAGAGAGAGAGAGAGAGAGAGAGAGAGAGAGAGAGGAATAGAGAGAGAGACCTCTACAGAAACTGGTAGTTTGGTCACCTTTTTTTCCTTTACTCAAGGCTATGCTGTTGTGTGTGTGGTCGTGTTGTGGTGTGTGTGTTGTGGTTTTATGTGTGTGTGTGTGTGTGTGTGTGTGTTTTGGTTCGTTGTGTGTTGTGCTATGTTGTGTGTTGCGGTGTGTGTTGGAGTGTGTTAGTGTGTTTTAGTGTGTGTGTTGTGATATGTTGTGGTGTGTGTGTGGGTTTTAGTGTGTGTGGTATGTTGTGGTGTGTGTGTGTGTTTTAGTGTGTGTGGTATGTTGTGGTGTGTTGTGTTTTGGAGTTTGTGTGTATTGTGGTGTTGGTCAAGCGAGCACACAAGGTATTGAAAAAAGAGGTGTCAGTGGCTTAGAGGTAAAACTCTCACACACACACACACACACACACACACACACACACACACACACACACACACAGAAATGTGGATGTAAGATAGTTCCCTGGATTAGGGGAATGTGGCCTTGAACAATATATGTGTGTGTGTGTGTGTGTGTGTGTGTGTGTGTGTTTTGTGTGTGTATGTGTGTATACGAAATGTGTATTTTGTGTGCATGTCTTGTGCGTGCATGTGTTTATTTTGTGTCTGCGTGTGTGTATTGTGTGCACTCTGTGCCTTCGATTCAGCCACAGCATGTGTCCATCCAAACCGGCATCAGGCAACACAGGGTGTGGAAGGCCTTCCGCCCAAGAAAGACACACTTCTGCTCACGTGCTGTTATGTCGTCTGCCTCACCCCTCACACACACGCCATGCCTCCATACCCCCACCTCCTCTTTCGCCCATCCACCGCCTCCTCCTCCGTATTCTCTTTTCCCAACCCTTCCTCCTCCTCCTCGTCTACCTCACCTTTTGTACCTCATGCCTCCCTCCCAGGCCTCCTAAAACCCCTTCCCCCTCCACCACCACCCTTTATCTTCCTTCCCCACCTTCCTTCCAACCCCTTCATCACCCACAAACCTCCCCCCCCTTCTCCAACTCCTCCCTACCCATCCATGTAGCCCTCTCCTACTCCCCCTCTGCCACCACCTCCTTCTCCTCCTAAACAACAGGCCTATGTGGGTCAGTGCTCCTTCTCTCCCTCCCTCTCTTTTTGTGTATCTCTCTGTCGCTCTGTGTCACCCTATCTCTCTCTCTCTGTCCCTCTCTCTCTCCCTCTCTCTCTCACTCTCTCTCTCTCTCTCTCTCTCTCTCTCTCTTTCTCTCTCTCTCTCTCTGTCACTCTCTCTACCCTGTGTTTGTGCGTCAGTCTGCACTCAAAGGTGATGACTTCAGCTCAGCAGTGTCGCATCACATTTCAAGTCCACATTTTCTAAAAAGCACACACGGCATTGTTATGTTTAGTGTGTGTGTATATCATTGTGTCCTATACATCCTATATAGTGAGAGAGATAGAGTGAAGTTGAGAGCATGGGTATTGTGTGTGTGTGTGTGTGTGTGTGTGTGTGTGTGTGTGTGTGTGT
>OMKQ01088213.1:0-10000 GCA_900302335.1 Phycis phycis | reverse complement strand
AGTATGTTTTCAGTGTATTTTGGTAGACTTGTATTCTGTTTATTTGGGTATATAAATATTCACTGTATTTGAGTAGATACGTATTCAGTGCATTTTGGTAGATTTGTATTCTGTTTATTTGGGTTGATAGATATTCAGTGTAGTATTTGAATAGATAAGCAACTCTATTTATCTGCTTCTCCCTCTCTCTCTCCCTCTCTGTCACTGTGTCTCTCTCTATTCCAGGGTAATAACATTTGACTGGGGAAATAATTAATGTTAATGTAAATGTGTTGCTAAATATTGTCTTCATTCAAGTCAATAGTACTCCTACAACTATTAGCGCAATTAAGCATTTTTTGTAGATGCTTCTATCCAAAGTTACAGTGAAAACAGAGACAAGACATCATGAAGCAGTTAGGGGTTAGACAGTACAGAGACAGGCATTAAGGAGCAGGTAGGGCTTAGACAGTACAGAGACAGGTCATTAAAGAGCAGGTAGGTGTTAGACAGTACAGAGACAGGTCATTAAGGAGCAGGTAGGGGTTAGACAGTACAGAGACATGTCAATAAGGAGCAAGTAGGGGTTAGACAGTACAGAGACAGGCCATTAAGGAACAGGTAGGGGTTAGATAGTGCAGAGACATGTCAATAGGGAGCAGGTAGGGTTAGACAGTACAGAGACATGTCAATAAGGAGCAGGTATGGGTTAGACAGTACAGAGACAGGTTGTTAAGGAGCAGGAAATTTCCCCGCTGTGGGATGAATAAAGTATAATCTAATCTAATCTAATCTAATCTAATCTAATCTAATCTAATCTAATGGAACATCAGTCTAGCGCAAGCTGTAGGATTTGAAGGTGCTTTACAATGTAATACGTAATATGTAATATGTAATACAATTTAGAGCATCATCAGGGCCTGTCCCATGATTAAAAACAAATTGGTAGTGGTCTAAAATATGTTTTGCTTCCCTACATAGGTTCCCTACCATACTGTGTTCAAGTGATTTCACTATTCACTATTGATGTCAGTGCTACCAGCCTAAAAACATTATTTTCCTATGGGTTCCAATAAAAGGTTTTGATGAAGGGAAGGGAAAGGAAAAGGAATGATGACAGCCTTTTTCCATAGTATAGGAATGGTACCTGTATCTACCAGGAGCTGGAATAGAGGGCTCCAGGCTGGGGTCAACTCATCAGCAAATGTTTTTCCTAGTGTGCAACTCTTGGCACAGCACTCAGATCAATCACTATTCTATCATGTATTGGATGACATGTCACTGTAATTGACAGGTTTCAAGCTATCAATATGGTCACTTCCTTGAGAA
This sequence comes from Phycis phycis, assembly GCA_900302335.1. Taxonomy (NCBI): domain Eukaryota; kingdom Metazoa; phylum Chordata; class Actinopteri; order Gadiformes; family Phycidae; genus Phycis; species Phycis phycis. Next base: position 8,692 of record OMKQ01088213.1, on the reverse strand, counting down.
TCAAATGTTTATAGAATTAGTTGAGTGTGTTTGCTTCTTTCATGGAGCCCAACAGATTTCTCAGTCGAGACTCCGTACGAGACAGGTCATTAAGGAGCAGGTAGGAGATAGACAGTACATAGAGCCCTCTGGTCACACAAATATATTAATATACTAAACACACACCAGTGTTTTAATGGAGAGACCAGATGTGTCAGCAGGCCTTCACAGACTAGCAGGGTGTAGTTGGTTGTGGCGCCTGTGTCTGTTAACTAGGTAACTATTAGCATGGTGGTATGGGGACTCTGGGAGAGTACGATTAGCATGTAGTGCACGTCGCTCTGCTGGGATCTGTTGGTCCTCCTGGAGCCACGTGAGGACTTGAATTTAGTGAACATGTAACGTTAATTAGCTTCTTGGCAATGAGACACTGCGGTAGCCTCGCTGGAACGTGTCAACTGCTGCCTCTATCAGAAAGGATTCCCACCTAAAATACCCAACTGAAAATACAAGTGGTGTTGTTATTAAGGTTGTCAGCAGTTCCCATGCTGAGGGTAGACCGCTTATCTCCAGTGGCCTTGTTGAGATGCACAACTAGTATTAGCTTTGTGTAGGGTTAATGGTAGCTTTGTGTTCAGTTAGCAGTAGCATTAGCTTTGTCTTGAGTTAGTGGCAGCATTAGCTTTGAATTCAGTTTGCTGTCGAGCTTTGTCTGGAGTTAGCTGTAACATTAGCTTTTTGTTATGTTAGATATAGCATCGTCTTTGTGTTCACTTTGTGTAGAGTTAACTGTAGCATTACCTTTGTGTTCAGTTAGATGTAGGATTATCTTGGTGTTGTCATTTTCTATCGAGTTAGCTGTAGTTCAGTTCGCTGTAGCTTTGAGTTTGCTGTTCAGCTGGTCATCTCTTGGATGGGAGAATAAACAGCTTCCAGCCTGGGACATACTATAGTACACATAAGTTAATTAATTGTTCACCGGGTATAGTAAAGGGTAAAGGGGCATTTAGCAGACGCTTTTGTCCAAAGCGACTTACAATCGGTACATTTGTGGGGTTCGACATGTGGACAGGGATCGAACCACCGACCCTACGGTTAGTGGATGACCTGCACTGTCCGCCCGCTCTATCCACTGAGCTACTGCTGCACGTATAGTAAACAACATCATTAAAACAAAACAATGTTTTGGCAGTTGTGCTGTCATACTGGTCAAACCTAAATTAGAACCTCACATCACATCACATTCAACAGTCAACAGTTCATATGGACAATGTTTCCATGAAGTAACATTTCTCCAAAGACATGAAGACTGAATAACTGAAGATATCTTAGCATGTTGTTGTAACCCCTGAACTACACATATCTTAACGCGTTGTTGTTGGTTAAACCAGAACTTCAGCTACCTTAACATGTTGCATTGGTAAACTAGAACAGAGTGACAAGCACTGTTGAGGCATCTCGACAGCAAGACACTAAAACCAGCCGATGGTTAGGTCTGACCATGCCGTGAGTCTGACTTCAAACAGACATAATACATAGCCACACAGTCCTCAGGAGCACATTAAAAGTCATCCTGATATTTCTGTCACCACATTAAAAGCCCAGTTTGAGCATCAACACATTAAAGATCCAACTAGATTGTGTTCTGTTCTGCATCCAGCCGAGTTCAGGAATTCAGTGGAATGATGTGTTAACATCCTTCTTCCCCACAGAGTTTCTCTTTCCAGAGAGCCAAACAACGATGTGACTGTGTGTGCACGGCCTTTAGTGTACAGTTCTGACACGTTCCAAAACACGAAGCAGAGAGGGTGAAGCCAGAGTATCACTTCCACTACAGAGGAAGTCAGTGGCCTCCCTCTGTCTGAAGGCTGAAAGCCTCCACATGTGTTAGTAATCATCCTGACACCTTCCCAGACACTTTCCCCCTGAAAGAAACGTTTTCTTTAGCTCGTACACCTTCTAAAACCCCTTGCCTTTAAAGCTCATTCCAAGTCCTGACATTTTAAGGGGCTGTGGTCCCCAGGAGTAACGCTCTCACATGGCAGGAAGCTCATAGTTGTAGCTCTCTGTACAGTACTGACTGCATGCTAACGCTGGTTTAGCTAAGCCTAACAATCAGGTGCTATCGCACAATCTAATCTGCTACAGCTGAAATATGGAATAGCCTTGCTAAGAATGCCATGCTAATTACTGGAGCTAACATGTGTAGCAGTTCCTCGCATCCTGGCCACCTCCAGGCTTTGATGCCTGCTGTCAATCCAGAAGCATCGGCAAACATCTGGAAACGATAGAAGCTGCTAGTGCACACTGAACCCGTCATTACCACGCTTAACTTGCACTCAATAATCACTCCTTCATAAGGACATGGAACAGCTAATTATTAATACTGCTGATTAATTATTTGGCAGCCTAAGATGACATGAGTTAATTACATTGTTTCTTTATAGTTTTTATTGTCTATTTCTACAAATTATATAACCATGTATAATGACTATATTGTGATGAAGTACTATTTAGTCATGTAACATTTTTAGCCAAATAAACTTAAAGTGATTACAGATACATGTCATTAGGGAGATCGTAGGGGTTAGACAGTACAGACACAGGTCATTAAGTAGCAGGCAGGAGTTAGACAGTACAGAAACAGGTTCATGAAGGAGCAGGCTGGGGTTAGACAATGAATACAGAGACAGCGTGCATGTGTGTGTGTGTGTGTGTGTGTGTGTGTGTGTGTGTGTGTGTGTGTGTGTCTTCAACTCACCAACTACTTGATGATGTGGGGCGGTATTGTCTGGGATTGAAAAGAATATATATACTGTATATATATATATATATATATATATTGTTGGAGCCATAATGTAATGTTTTATTTATTCACATGGAGTTCTGGCATTGAACACAGGGTGGAGCATTGAGTAAGGAAGAGCATATAGTTATGCTCCAGGTGATGGGAATCAGGTGTGGGTGGAATGGGGAAGCAAACAGTTTTTGATCGTGTCGGAGTGTCAGCGTGTAACGTGGTTGGCGTGCTTGATCCTGATTTTGCTGAAAGGAAACATTATTGTAATTGAATGGACAATATGCTGAACTGTAAATGAACGGCCCTGCGATTGAACCTTTCCAGTATCTCATGTGCAGAGATTCTCCATTTTTCTCTTAGTTTGTATGGAAGCTTCAGAATCACTGTTCTCGTATTCGCTGGCATATCCAGTTCTCTCATGTATTGTACATTCTCCATTGCATTGCAACACTCACGCAAAAAGAGTCCATAGGCTTGAAGAGATTTGACATCCTCAGGCTTCACTACTGGCCAGCCGAGGGCTTTCTCCATATATGCTGCAGTGATCTTGTATTCATTCCCAAAGTGTTCCTGTAGCAGATCCTTAGCCATAGCATAGCCTCTGTCTGGAGCCATATGCTGACAGCTATGCACTAGCTCGCTTAGCTGACTTCTTGTGTACTTATCCAAGAAACACAAACAATCCCCTCTGCTGCTTGTGTTACTCTCCACACAATTAGCAATTGTGAAGACAAGCTAAGACAAAAATGGAGAATCTCTGCAGATGAGATACTGGAAGGGTTCAATTGCAGGGCACAGTTCATTGACATTATTACATTCATCGAGTGTCGGACCCAATCTTTGGGGACATTCAATATACACAACCCTGCACAGTAAGTAAACAGGATGAAATCACTGTTTATCACTGAAATCACAATTGGTGCCAAGACAGTTTTGCAACAACTGTTACCACCATTGAAACCCCTACAAAGGAAGAATTCAGAAAGTCTAGCCAGGTTCAATGGCAAAATAGTTCATCTGCAAACAACACCAGCTTTTGTGTTTGTTGCTCTCGAAATCACACACTGGAGCAGTGACCACGATTGACACACAGGGACAAGATTAACTTGAGGAGAAGGAGAAAGGGGTCTGTTTTGGCTGCCTTCGCATTGGGCATTTGAGCAAGGACTGCGATAAGCGCTTGATGCAAGGTGTGCAGCCAAAACCATCCCAGCTTTATTCACATCAACCAAACAGAGAGCAGTCAACACAGACCCAAAACGGCCAAAGGAACCATCGGTGAGTAGCGCACTTGTCTCTCTGCAAATGTGTGGTCTCACATGAGCCGGGATCAGTGATGGGACTCTATCCATCCTACCAGTACAAGTGAAGTCCAACAAGGGAGACAAATTCATACAAATGTATGCATTTCTAGATCCAGGTAGTACAGCCTTTTTGTTCAGAAAACCTGATGAGGAAGCTAAATATGAATGGAAGGAAAACCCAAATCAGCTTACGAACCATGGGCTCAAAAGCATCGGTGTCCAGCTGCATGTTGACAGGTTTGGAGATTTCAAGTCTTACTGGGAAACAGTTCTATGATTTACCAGAGGTCTACACCCAGAAGAGGATGCCCGTGAGCACTGATAACATCATCAAAGAAGAGGATTTGGCCGTACCTGGATGATGTTGGTGTTCCCCACATTCAAGCTGACGTGGAGTTGTTGATAGGTACCAACGCCTCCAAATTGCTTGAACCTTGAGAAGTAGTTAATAGTCATGGAAACGGACCTTATGCCATTAGGAATTTCATGGGAATCATGAAAGATTCAGTCATGCTTCAAGATGGACACTATATCTTGACACTTCCCTTTAAGAAAGAAGAGGTCTCTCTGCCAAACAATCAATGTGTTGCCAAGCAGCGCATCATTGGATTGAAGAGGAGGTTTGAGAAAAATGAAAAGTTCCACCGGGAATACACCAACTTTCTCAATGATGTCATCAGTAAGGGGTATGCTGAACGTGTGCCTGAACATCAGGTGGAATGATCTGATGGAAAGGTATGGTACATTCCACATCATGGAGTGTACCACCCCAAGAAAGGAACTCTTTGTGTTGTATTCGACTGTGGAGCTGAGTTCAAAGGATAATCTCTCAACATTCAACTTCTACAAGGCCCTTACCTCACCAGTTCTTTGTTTGGAGTCCTCACACAATTTCGACAAGAACCTGTGGCATTGATGACTGATGTTCAAGCCATGTTCCATCAGGTCAAGGTGGCACAGAAAGATAGGGATTTTCTTTGGTTCTTGTGGTGCAGGATGACATCCTGTTTGTGCATCTGTTTGGGGCAGTGTCTTCACCCAGTTGTGCTTGTTACTCACTCCGGAAGACTGCAGTTTCCCTGCTGAGGTAATTGACACAGTCAATAGAAACTTTTAGCTTGTCTTGGAGTATTGCTATCCATTCCTGAAGAGAACAGATCAAAGAACCTGCATGAGTTGGATCTGGACAGAGACCAACTGCCAGTTGAGAGAGCCCTTGGCCTTCATTAGTGTGTCGAGACAGACACTTTCAAGTTCAAGAATCCACTCAAGGAACAACCCCATACTAGGCGTGGGATTCTATCTGTGGTCAGTTCAGTTTATGATCCTTTGGGATTTATTGCGCCGCTCACACTTCCAGCTAAGCTCATACTACAGGATCTGTGGAGGAGGAACTATGGATGGGATCATCAGATTCCCCAAACTCTCCAACAGCAGTGGATCAAATGGTTAAGAGACCTGGACAAAGTGACAGCATTCAAGGTTGATTGATGCCTCAAGCTCAAGCCAACAGATTTTGGACAACCCATTTGCGGCCAGTTACATCACTTTTCAGATGCCAGTGAAAGTGGATATGGCACTGTGACATATCTCAGGATGCAGAACAACAGCAACAGTACTCATGTCTCTTTTATGCTAGGCAAAGCCAGAGTGGCAGCACTAAAGTAAGTGACAATTCCTCATTTAGAACTCACTGCTGCCATTCTTGCTGTTCGAGTGGACACGATGCTATGAGCGGAATTACAGCTTCAACTTGACAAATCATGTTTCTGGACTGATAGTACTTCAGTTTTGAAGTATATCAGAAATGAGGACAAGAGATTTCAAAACTTTGTGGCGAACAGGATATCTACCATCCGAGGAACTACCAATGTCCCACAGTGGAGGTACGTTCCTACCACCCAGAATCCTGCAAACAAAGCCACAAGGGGATTTAAGATGGATCATTTGTTGACAAACAGAAGATGGAGTGATGGCCCTGAGTTTCTTTGGAAAGCAGAGGAAGAGTGGCCAGCTAGCAGCTTGGATTCCGACATTGCTACTGACAACCTAGAGGTCAAAAGGGAGCTCACAACCAATGCAATGATTGTTAAGGTTACACCAAGTGCCACTCATCAACTGATAGCATACTTTCTGACTGGAAAAGGTTAAAGAGGTCAGTTGCATGGATCCTGAAAATAAGGAAGACTCTACTGGAGATGAGTCAAAAAAGACAACAAATGAGTCATGAAGATGCAGACATCAATGGCAACAAAGTGGAACAGGAAATACAACGGATTAAAGCTGCATTAGGAGGACAGAGTTTGACTCCAACCGATCTTTCGGCGGCAGAAACATCCATCATTCGCTTCACTCAGCAGGAAAGGTTCCACGATGAATTTGCTGTATTATCATCTGGCAAATGTGAAGTGAAAAAGGATAGCACCATTTACAAACTGGACCCCGTTCTGGAAGATGGATTGCTTAGAGTCGGAGGGAGATTGAGTAAGGCAGCCATGCCTGAGGAGACAAAACATCCAGTCATCCTATCCAAAGACCAAAGTACATTCATGAACAGGTGGGTCATGATGGAAGAAACCACGTTCTCTCCAGATTACGGAGGAACTATTGGATTACCAGTGCCAATGCAGCAACAACAAAGATCCTGTCCAACTGTGGCTTCTGCAGGCGCCGTAAAGGGAAGTTGGGTGAGCAGACTTGCCTATAGAAAAAATCGTTCCTGATCTTCCTCCATTTTCCAACGTTGGAGTTGGGCCAATTGAGATCAAGAGAGGAGGCAACCTTGAAAAGCGCTATGGAGTAATTTTTACATGTATGGCATGTAGAGCAGTCCACTTGGAAGTTGCCTACTCTTTGGATACTGACTCATATAAATGCTCTGCGCAGGTTTGTTTGTAGAAGAGGGCAAGTCTCCCATCTACGATCTGACAATGGCACCAACTTCATTGGCGCTGAAAGTTGAGGGAAGCTCTTGCTGCTTTAAATCACAGCAAAATACAAGAAGCATTTCTACAGGAAGGAATAAAGTGGAGCTTTATGTATAACGTTTTATGTATAACGCATATATGTATATATACAGTATATATACACACACATGTGATGCATGGTGTACTGTACTGACTGGTAGCTACAATTACATGATATGAGTGGCTGTATTTGAGACAGTGAATGGTAATAAACATGATGCTTTAGCACCTCAGTAGTCCTCCCATCCTTACATGTAATTAGGGCAATCGATTAGGAACAGATGCGTATTGTCTTGGCCTGCGTCAGGGTCATTGGAAATCTTTCCCCATCCCGATGTTATCACAGTGCCACCCCAGGGCTGATAAACACCACATGGAGGAAACAAGAACCCAGGCAGCAGCAGCAATGGCATCACCTTCACACCACCCCTCACATCCCCTCACATCCCCTCACTTCACCTCACACCACCCCCTCAGATCCCCTCACATCACATAACCTCACTTCATCTCACACCACCTGTCACATAACCTCACTTCATGTCACACCACCCCTCACATCCCCTCACATAACCTCACTTCATCTCACACCACCCCCTCACACCCCCTCACATAACCTCACATCACCCACCTCACATCCCCTCACATAACCTCACATCCCCTCACAATCCTCAAATCTGTCTGAGAACAAAATAGGGTAATTTCATTATTCATAGAGAAGATTTGGAAAAAAAATTCCTCTTTTTCTTTCTTGCAGTCTATTGTTGAAAACATGTCTGAATGTTTGCTCTCTGATCTACAGTGTCATATTGTCCTCCAACCTGTAGGGGCACAGGTGATTTGTTTAGGAATCTTTCTTAATCTAATAACCAAGAGACAAAATCAATTAAAAGGATGAATGCTGTTCAACTAATTCCCTCCCTCCTTTATTGCAGTTTTGGTTTTGACAGTACAGCTGTTCTGGCTTAGAACATCTGGCCATCTCACAAATAATTGGCATATACAGCATATACCTACCTGTCTCTGTGATCGTAGAAACCCCAAAATGTCATCTATAGTATAACATTTGACAATAACATAATAACATTTCAACTAGCTCATCAAGATAACCTGACATATCTGTAGTCAATAGTGACTGACAATGATTTCAATAAAATCACATCCTATACCTGATATATGTAAAAAATGCTACATCTCTCTTTGTTTACAAGAATCTTACTATCACCCCCAAAATGTCTCCCGCCTATTGACTGGGCTCAATCTTACACATTGCAACTTTAACAGTTTTAGAGCTAACTTTTGAGATGTAAATGTACTTTTTGACATTTTCTTGGCAAGTTATTTGGTAGTGTGTAGTGGATACATTCCTCTGATATGTTAGGGATACTTTGCACTTTAAGATCTGGTTGTCCATCACTTTGATATAATGTTTTAGTAATCTAGAGAAAATAAAAGATTTCGGACGTAAGGATGTTTTAGTTACCAGGAGAGAAAGTATTTTAAATACGTATATGTGTGAGTGTGTGCGTGTTTGTGTCGTCTTTGTGCGTGTGTGTGTGTGTGTGTGTGTGTGTGTGTGTGTGTGTGTGTGTGTGTGTGTGTGTGTGTGTGTGTTTGGGCCACTCCCATCACTACCCAAAGCGGTG
>OMKQ01088212.1:1732-16174 GCA_900302335.1 Phycis phycis | reverse complement strand
ATGATAATCACAGTATTGGAGAAAATAATTGCAATTGTCCTAATTGTTCAGCAATACACCTGATATACTGTATATACCTGCTAGGACTTGTTTTCTCACAACTGGTAAATGTACTATTCTATGCTCAGCTCAGCCATGCATTGGTGTAGGGTTGCTCATGAGCAAGACTAGTGACCTAATTACAAATCGAATGATCTCTAAAGCATTTGAAAGTGGCTGTAGTTACTAGTCAAGCACTTTCAAAAATGTATTCACCAAAGATTTTTTTATCCTGGACTGGTCAGTGCACTTTCTCTGTTCAACGGTAGGTGGGCACACGATCCCAGTCAGAGAGGATCCGATCCTACAACTTCAGCCAGGATCGCGTCACAGATCACAGGACAGGCTACATCACCAGAGACCTCAAGGTGAGACTGTGATGGGAGAGTGGTCAAATTCACAAACTAAATAATAACACAACCTCAGATTCCTGAGGCAAGGCTATTCAATGATTGGCTGAGAGTTGGTGGAAACCAATCATGGGAAGTCATGAGTTTTCTTTGTTATTTCATTGCTTCATAAATGTCTGCTAAGTGATCAGGTTTGTTCGGATCCATGTCCTAGGAGTTCATGAAGGGAGGTGAGGCTCTGGATGACCTTGTATGCAATGTACTGGAGCACGGGGAGAGAGAGGCATTTCTGGACCTGGTGGAGCGTGGTCTAAAGCAGCCATGGTCTGGCCAGAACGTGGACTGAGAGAAGAAGCTGCATTTCGTGCAAAGAGGAGTTGGGAGCCATGACTGTGGACACGTCCTTGGATAAACCAATGTGATTGGATTGGACTAGACCAGGATTACCAACTCTGATCTGATTGGACCAGACCAAGACTGCCAACTCTGATCTGATTGGACCAGACCCCAAGACCCAACCGTGTTAAATGATTGGACCAGAACATGCATACATACTTTCAATTGTCAATTGTCAATTGGTCCAACACCAGCTGTGGTCGGTGCCACTGGGAGAAACTCATGCATGTTCCATCAATCAGCTCTAGACATTATACTAAATAAAAAGCAGCAATGCTAGGCAATACATCTATTGTTGAATGGCCTCTATATAGTACTCAAGAAGTATGTTAATATATTTAAATACCCTCTTGTGTACCCTCTAGAGCAGTGGTTCTTAACCTTATTGGAGGTACTGAACCCTGCAAGCTTCATCAGTGCATTCACCGAACCCCTTGTGATTGGAAAAATAAAATGATTTCTTCAAAACATAGGTATATATTTTATTAGTGCACAAAATGAACCATATATCAGTCATACAAAATCACTGTTCAAAGAACAAAACCAACAATACATGAATTTCACACAAAAACATAACTTGTGACAACTTTTATGATTCACTAGAACCGGGCTATACTGTGTGTGTATAGGGGGAATATAGCAGACGCTTTTGTCCAAAGCGACTTAAAATCAGTACATTTGTGGGGGTTCAACATGTGGACAGTTGGAGGAAGGGGATCAAGGGGATCGAACCCCCGACCCTACGGTTAGTGGACGACCCGCTCTGTCCACCCGCTCTATCCACTGAGCTACTGCCGCCCTTGACCAGTGTCTTGACCCATGGCGGCTGCTGGTCTTTCAAAGAGGGGAAGCTCATTGTCGGCTTACGTTATAAAAGTTGTCAACTTTCGAGGCAATGAAAAAAAACTGCAGTCATGCAGTCCCATTGAAGTGAAAGGACGCTCGGCTCCTACGGGGAAATGCATTGACGCTATGAGAATGTATGAGAGGTTAACAAAATGGAGTCAGTCGACTTGTGTTAAGTCGCTGATAATGAACGAACTCGAGATGAACGTGTTGTAACGCATTTGTAGTCAATGAAATGTTAACACAACTACATATTTGACCATTTAATTTTTTACATTTGACCATTTAATTTTTTACATTTCTGGGGAAGCTGAGCTTCCCTTGCAGTCTTAGAGAAATCGCCTTCTGGTCTTGACCCCTGCAGAACCCCTGAGAGTGACTCAACAAACCCCTGGGGTTCGATCAAAACCAGGTTAAGAACCACTGATCCAGAGAGTACAATGAAGTGATTGCACTTCTCTCTTGGTTTGCCCTAGCATTTTGGCAAGTCGCATAAGAATTGTAAAGTCAAGGAAGTGGAAGACCCATTCGTATAACTGCTGTCAAGACCACGATTGCAGGTCAAGTTCATACATTTTTGGAAGGTAGCGTGGCTGCACCGATCCAAAATATAGAATTTGTTCGACAATGGAAAAAATTGTGGTGTAACTGAAGCAGTCACACAGGGCTGGATTGGACCCTTTGGCGGTCCGGTTCCGGCCCACGGGCCATATGTTTGACACCCATGGATTATAGCCTTTCCTTATGGCTTGACGCAATGCGATTTGTGCCCAGTCTAGCAGGAAGGTCAGGGTACTCTTTTGTACTTTTTTGTTGTAACTAGTAACGTAACGCGTTAGTTTTGAAATTCAGTTATTTAGTGATTAAAATAAGCAATAATCTTTTACTGTTAAAATTCCCGACGCATTTACATTGTTTCTATTTCCTACTTATTAGCGGGTAGCTGCATTCTGCGCATGTGTAGCTCACCTGTAAAGATGACAAAGACCTAAAGGACCGCATTTACGTCGTGGAAGTATTGACATTATTTGGGAATTGTGGGTGAAACTACTACTCCTGAACTACCACTGTCAGCGTCCGTCATCGGAAGCGACTTTTTTCCTTTTGGCAGTTGTCTCTGGGTACACTGAAATTCGGAGTATCTCAAGTCGTGTCTCAACATGGATGTATTGAACAAATTTCCTGTGATCAAGAAAATCTTTCCTTGACAATACTTGAGCCTCGGTCTCCTTTAATTGGATTTTTACTTGTTATCAAACATAATCGTTAATAAAGAGCTGTACAGGGGATATTGCGTCTGTCATTCCTGTCATTAGTCGGCAGAGTGACTATGGGATTGTGAGATTATTATTCTCTCTCTGGACAATAAAACCAACACGCGCAAGGAATTGCAAACGGGGGGATTTTTTTATTAGGGGTCATTTTTTAATTACAGTAATTTTTATAATGTAACGTGTTACTTTTAAAAGTAATGTAACCCAACACTCCTTGTATATATATATATTGTAAAAATACTAGTACCCACAATATAGTGCGATATCTACATGTTATGAGAAGATCAGTGAGAGCACAGTATTTTGCTACCATTGCATTGTTTTCGAGCGGATCAATTTTCTTGTAAGAGCGTGGCGCACAGTCACCATGTAGGAGGGCCGGTCAGGCAGCAGGGAGCGCTGTTGAGCCATCACTAAACTGGAAAGAAAGTGTGCTTAGTATGTGGTTATAATATAGACCAGTGGTTCTCAACTGGTCTGGCTTCGGGCCCCAACATCATGAGCCAAAGTCGTGACCCAAATCAAGGAAAATTTTAAACTTCTCAAATTTATTTAACATAACATAACACTTCAGTAACTACCATTAAACTTTCAGTCACTTATTCAGGCATTAAAAAAAATAGACGGCACTCCGCTGCATTAAAAAAATGTATCTCTGTACTGTATGCATACATTACTGGCAGTGTACTGTATGTATGGCGGGTGTTGTGCATACTTTAATCGACAGGTAACGGTGAAGTCACTTAGTAGATACGTTTCAGGCACACTTGCTCAGATTGCGTCCATGGCACGAAGATGTGAAATGAGCTTCTCGATTTGCCAAATGCACCGCGCCTTTTACCCGCAGATGGTACGAAACGCCACCTTTAAGTCGCCACTCAGATTATGTTTCTCATACAACAGCCCTGAAAATACAGCGTGTGATCCAGCCAAGAATGAGATGGAGAAGTTGCGCAGGTACAGCGTGAGGAGGAAATGAAGGGTTTTCTTAAACCGCTTGCTCTAAAGCAAAGCACTTATTGGCCAATTCAAAATGTTATCATCTGGTAAAATGTCTGACAGAGATGCATTATCGACTTTCAAAAAGCTGAAACACAGACGCATATGACATTATGGAAGCTACCTTAATGATAAAGGTCTATCAGGAAATGCAACAGGCGATTGAAAGTTCACTCGTGGAGTATGTTGTCAAGGCTGTACTAAAAAGCCCCGTGTTTTCCTTAGTACTGAATGAGTCAACATGCATGAGTCAGGCATAAGTAACTCATTACTTATGCAAGGTAGATAGATAACAAGATTAAAACAAATGTGTAAAAATAAGTTGTAGACGGAAGAGCAGACACCATTTTTGAGGATATAAAGCAGCGGCTGACAGAAGAATTTAGATGGAAAAAAAAACATTTGCACTGATGGTGCTGTTGGTTTGAGCGGATGCTGCCAAGGAGTTGTTAAAAAACTCAGGAATTCTGCTGCCAGACCTAACAAGCTGCATGAAGCTGCATGAATCAAAACAGTTGGATGAGCCCCAACTGAGGTTTGCCCAGCCACGTACAGTGAGGTGGCTGCCAATCCACAATGCTCAGTGCTGTGTAGATCACTGAAAGCCCTGAGAGATATCCTGGAGCACGCGTCTGCCTCCAACACCCAGGACTATGACAGAGCCAACGGCACACTGACAGCTGTGAGACAGTTCAACTGTGTGGCCCTCTGTGACACAATGAAGGATGAACAAGTGGTCCTTCTCTCAAAGCATTGTTCAAAGGGAAGAACACCACAGTCCGACTAATGGTTGAAGGTATCAAAGAAGCCCTGAGAGAAATAATAGTCCTGCAGAAAATAAATTATTAATCTCCCTTCACAGTAACAAGTTTGAAAGAGACACGTATTGATGTCCACACTGACCAGCCTTTGATGACACAAGGAGAAGATTCCCTGCTGACACAATGGATATTCTGCCATTGTTCACTGCTTCAGAACCCAAAAGCCATAGTGGCAAAACAGTCCTCCGAGAATTTCTCTCATTATGGTGCAGAGAAACCTGAAAACCTACTGACGCACATCATGTAATGTAAGTGCAGAGGAAAGATTGGTCAGAGTTTGCAATGTTGAGTCATGGTTTCCAGTGACTTGTGTGCTTCATGCTTAAAAAAGGTGAAGGGACCCGTGGACTGTTCTTGAGCATGACGTGAGGAGGGCTTTTAAGAGAGTAAACACCAGGAAGGCAGCAGGACCAGACAACATCTCCAGAAGCCTCCTCAAGGCAGAACAGCCAACCCCTGTATTCCCAGTACTGTTCAATCTCTCTCTAGCACACATGCTTAAAGAAATCCACTATTATCTCCCTCCCACCACACACGTGTGTGTAGTTGCTTTGGATATTGTCAGATTTGTATATTGTATATTTTGTATACATTGTTTTTATTACTTGTTAATATTTATATATATATAAACTTGACTTGACAGATACATACCTTATTAGCTGGAAGACTGCTGCTTCCACAGCAACCACAGTTTCTGATACAGACAGCTCCTTGAAACTGCATCTTCTCACACGCGCACACACATACATAAAAGTCTTAAAATATAAGAATTTTAAAAGGTTTTCAAAATACTTAATGCTTAAGGATAAAGGTCACCTTAAATCCTTGGCCAGGTTTTGTCCTTCCTCTGTCGTAACCTCCCGTCCTGTCTCCAAGTCAGCCTTATTGGCTATCAACACTGTTGGGACAACTGTCCGAACAGACAGACACAGACAGACAGACACATCACAACCAACAGACAAAGGCATGAATGCACTGTAGGAGCAATTGTCCCACCACACACACGCACATAAGACAAAGTTCAAAGTTATAGTCCATTACATAATTCATTGTATCCTTATAGTCTTAATGAAAGTGTGTGTGTGTGTGTGTGTGTGTCAGAGAGAGAGTGCGTACGTATGAGTGCGAGTGAGAGAGAGACATGGAGAGATATGGAGAGGCAGAGAGAGAGAGAGAGAAAAAATAAAGGAGTGACAAGAGACACAAAACACAGTTCCTCATGTGACAGTGGTTGAGGTAAAACAGTCCAGCAGCATGAATAGAGAACGCACTCCCTGGTCAGGGTGGATGAAGTAATATAGCATGAATAAAGCATATATACTGTACATTATACATAGAACACACTCATCTGTGAACATATCTGTTCCTAGTTGACTTTGCCTGCCTCTGTATGAGCCAATTTAGAGATTTTAGACTTGGCTCATTTCTGACCAATAAGTGTTCCCTTCCCAAATTGGCCCGGGGAATCCAATCCAATTGCCACTCAATCACCGGTGTGTGAAATGCAACACTTCCCCGCGCAAGGAGGGAGCAAAGAGGGTGGATTTTTTGGTTGTGTTGTTTCAAGATCTGTATCCCACATGCACTGTCTTTTTACAACTTGAATGTTGCTTACACCAGCTTTAAGCAACAAGCTAGTTAAGCGTTTAGACTTTTTTTGATTAGTTAACAGTCGTTACCGGGGCTTTGTTTGATGTGATCTATGAGCTTCTTGATTTGTGTAACCTCCAGGAAGCTGACACGCTGTGTAATGGAGTAAAGAAGCAGGAATCCATCGGCCCAGCGAATACAGGATTCTACAGAAGACTGAGAGCATTCCTGCAAGGACACAGCAATGGAACCAATGTTGATGGCTGCATTCAAAATGGATCATGCATCAGAAATAACAAACGATGTATCAGTGAGTTACATTGAGTTAATTGTGTCCATCAAGCCACCCCACCACCAGGAGGAGTAGCCTACAAGTTGAAGTTGTCATCTGCCATATCTGACCAGTGTGGTCTCCTGAATGGTGGAGAATGGTGCTGTTCAAAGTGAATTAAATGAGACTGATACATGCCACATGTTTTCCCCTACCGGTGCTCAGTCTCTGGTGTGAATCTCACCGTATTCTTCCCCCTTCTCTGGTGTGAATCCTTTTCCACTATGAAGTGTACCTGACAGCCATGTTGGCATTGGCCCGCAGGCAAACTCGGGAAAGTCAAACAAGGAAAGTCTCCCATAGTACAGGACTGAGGTACAGCCCACAGGTCGCTAGTTGAACCTGGTCTGACTCTAGTTCAGCAAAATCACTATGTGTCACATGTGACACATAGTGACACATAGTGATTCAAGATGTGTGAGAAATACCCAAGGTTTTCAATTGGTACATTTCTGACAATGTAGGTGATCTATAATGCTTCTACTACCATGCCTACATTTTACATTTAAGACCAATGGTTTAGTCCTGAATAATTTCCGGAAGGATCACAGCCCAAGCGCCATCAAAATCCCTTTAAACCAGTAACATATTAAGTTCTCACAATACCTTTGAAGTTCTATCCAAAATCTCCAAATGAACAGGTTCCTGGTTGAACATCCTATGACACCTGTATGTCATCTCTGTAGTAACACACGCATGCAAATACACAGACAGTTAATTGTAGTATAGAGTCATTCACCAAATGCAACACACACACACACAGGCTTAGCCATGAGCAAAACATGATAACATGCCTAATTGCATAATTTGCAATTATGTAATTAATAAACAATTATATTAAATTATGGCATAAGTACTTGATAATAGTACTTAATAAGCAATCGCTAATTAATAATTGTTTTCCCCATGCTTGCGATCAATATCACAGGAGGTATATTTAACCAACATTTTAATGACGTCTGATGAATGTAAACAGGCAAGTAGAGAAGGAATTTCACCATGGCGTGTGTGTGTGTAAATGATTTAATGAATATATGCCGATGTATGTTTTGAATTACAATGCGACACACCATTAATATATATGGGTACAACTGCCATTATAGATCTATCTGAACATTTGCTAGGGTTAACCGTAACCCAAAACCACTCATTCTGAGGACTTTTGTCTTTCAGACTTTAAGGAAGTACAATCTACATGAAAAATGCTCAAGATACATGGATGTATTTGGCACATATAGTAGGCCAAAGGTGTATTGCATTACAATACAAATATCAATATATATTTATCACAACTCATATCAAGACGTGTGGGAAATAATGTCCCTGTGAATATAATCAGAATAATAATCAGAATACAATGTTATTGTTAGGACCAGGTATTAAAAGGTATTAAGCAATTAATGTTCACGATGTTTTGTATGATCTAAGAAATAATGATACCTCCTCTTGAAGGTGAAGGGCTTTTCCAGGTCACCATTCTAATGATTTTATGACATACGCACGTATTCTTTTTAAATAATTGATTTGTTTGAGTCACGTCTGATATTGTTCAAATGTCTGTGTTTGGTATTAAAAAACTAACAAAGAGTGAGGTCGTTCGGGGGACACATGCTGAAGGGGGTCTTCCAGCCTCGAGTGACTCATAGCAAGTAGGGCCCACAAGGTCAGCAAGTAGAACCAGGACAGAACCAATGCAATCCAAACAATGCAGACGCAGACATATATTGGTCAATACGCCACATGGTCTAGGAGGAGTTAAAGTAACAACAAAGAAGGATGCCTTTTTGCTGTACTTGCTCCATGGACCATCTCGGTATATTGTAATTTGTTGGGTCTTCAGTAAATCTCTTCTTGTTTGTTCTTATTGAGTTAAGAGTTTAATCCTCAGAGTTAAGTGTATTACTCACAGGAAAACAAGCAATATTTCACGATGAAGATCGTGTTCATTTTTATGTTGAAGATCTGACGAGCTTGCCCCCCACAGTGGACATTAAGTTGCTGTATGGCTTGCCCTTTTTCATCTGTGCTGTTGTCTGGGGTGTCTGAATTTAGTTGTCAGCGATGAAGTGAATGGCTCAGTCTGGATGAGTGTAGTGATGTTTGCGTGAAGGTGTGTGGTGTGTGTGATGGATTCCCAGTGGGATGGTTGTGTGAAAGGTGTGAGGTTTGTTTATCACGTGTCATTGACAGCGCTACATATTCTATCCAGTTGAGCTGAATTAGATAAAATGGCTTTATAATAGGGTGATCTTCAGTATGACATTTGTTGACACAGCTCTATGAATGATGAGTTTCAGCATGACCTTCCAAGCCTTTGGTTATGCAGTAACCTTTCTGCACACTGTAAGAAGGTGCTATGACTGTAAAGAAGTGAAGAAAACACTCAGGCAAAGTAGTAATACCCTTTTTATGGTCGTACTCCCCGATGAATCGCCTTGTTATGAAGCGGACACACAACGCTGTAGACACAGAACAGACACAGCACAAGACCTCGCAATGTGCATCTACATACAAGGGCATGCACACAGATAGGCCTATACCGGCTGCACTTATGCAAGTTGATTCACATAGATTACGCACGCTCCACATAGATATGCAAATGTCATCATTACAGGCAGAATAGGCAGACATGTCTAATTGTAATGTGCAAAGCATACTAAGCGGCATGTTGTGCAATGCACCCAAGCATATACACATGAATACATGCACCATTATTATTTCAAGCATCTACTGTTTGTTCAGAATGCAGTTTCACTGTGTACATCTCTCTACCTGTTTTCCCTGTGTCCTGCATCCCCATTACCAGCAGTTTGACTGGAACCATTTTTCTGGAAGTGGAGTCGATACCCGGTCCTCCAGTGGGTCCCTGCATCAGAAGATGAGGCAAGAGCTGGAATGTTCAGCTGAACCAGAACAAGAACTCAGCTGGAAAGGGCGTCCAAGACTGAAGTGGGAGGCAGTGGGAGGGAGTAGCAGAGTAACAGGGCTGGCGAGGATGGTCAAGTGAAGAGAAGAAGTGCTAGATGACTTATGAAGTTAAAGTAAACATATGAAACTGTTTAGCGGTCCCTGCCACCTGAAGTCAGCTGAGTTGACTGGCACCCTTTCGTTCTTTCTCAGCCTTTATTATATGTTACTTTGGATAAAAGTGTTTGCTAAATGACGAGATGTAAATCATTTCCAAATAATATCAAAACATAGATATCTGAATGTAACTTGTTTTGGGCAGTGTATACGTTAAATGCTTATTCTTTAACAAAAAACTATAACATAAAAAGAATTGTCAGTATACTTGTCAGGCTAGTATCAATTATTGAAAGAAAAAGTCTACTCATTCCATGTTATTAATGCCAAGATGTTGACGAGGATGCTTTTCTCATGAAGTTCTCTCATTATAATTTTACTATGCACTTTTCAGATTCAACTGATCAAAGAGTATATATAAAAAGCTAAACACATTTTTATTTCAAAGGCCTTTAATTGATTGTTTTATGAATCAATGCAATTGATGAATTGATATTTTGCTTCCTTCATGCATTTTCACACAACATGATTAAATACAAGACATCGGATGTACAAATGTACTTTTTGTAAGTCGCTTTGGATAAAAGTGTCTGCTAAATGCCCTGAATGTAAATGTAATGTACTCGTGTTGTTGTTAAGTAACCAGCAGTTACATCAAGCTAACCATGGAATGCCACAGCCTTTTGAGTGTGCCAAAGAAAGTATTCAATAATACATTTTTGGCCATAACTCCATCCCAAAGTAACTGCTCAACTAAAATGCTTCATTATCAGTTCTTTGCGTATATTCTCTGACTCGGTGTCTTCATCACCAGGACACTGTTCATATGTCTCTGGTTGTTCCAGAGCTTCAGTCCTCTCCAAAGTCCATGCATCCAGTCCAGACTGGAGTGAGGCATTGTGAAGGACACAACAAGCCAGCAGAATGGAGGAACTTTTCTCCGGAGAATACTAGAAAGTGTGAGAAGAAAGATGATTCCAGTAGTGGGTTAGGGTTAATGACAAATGATGATAAAAAATGGGTGGGAAGATGAAGGGATACCTGTAGGTATCCTTTAGAGCCATCCAAGCATCTGAATCGGGTTTGGATGGCTCTGAAAGTCCGGTCCACAATCTCACATGTCGCAGCATGAGCCAGATTGTACTGAAACTCTGCAGGCGATGCTGGGTAGAAGACCGGTGTGAGCAACCACTTCTTCAGAGGATAGTGTCGGCCACCTAAGAAACACAAGATCACCGAGTACATATAAGAAAAAAAATATTCTACGGTCTGTTTACACAAACCATCTCAGCCTGTGCAGACTCAATCTGTGCTGCTAGGGCCATATCCAAGAATTACGAGAGCTTTGAGGGCCAGATATAAATAAACAGCTGTAGAGAAAGAGATAGATATTGAGATATATAGATTATAGAGACACACAGATATATAGAACTCTTTTGTAAGCTGTTAGCATGGCATTTGGCAAGCCCTTGCATGGTGTCACTCTAGTTGCTGCTAGTTTCATTCAAATTAGTTCAGCTCTGCAAACCACATTTGAAAAGGAAATCATCCAATCATGGAGCCATTGACAGGACCAGACCCAGGAGGCTGAAACACCTACACACCAACCTGCCTCCTCTCTTTAAAATGGCACTTTGTGAAATTAAAATTTCAGCTCCCAATGACTCACCCAGTAACCTGCCATCCTCAGTGGTTTGCATTATTTTGTAGATGGAAGATCTTTCCAGAATCTCAGTATCTTTCAGACCACCTGGCCAGCAGGTCTCAGCACTCAGCAAAAGCCCTCTTGCATCACAGACTAACTGACAGCCAATGGAATGGAAGCCCTTCTTGTTGACGTAGGATGAGTCTTCACTGTTTGGCGCTTTGATGGCCACCTATAGAAGCAAAGGGAAGAAAGAAACCTCTTCTGATATTTGTATTAAAGTTTAGGGTAAATCTCGGGTAAAGATGTGTTACTATCAAGGGGCGGAAGTAGCTCAGTGGGTAGAGCGGGTGGACAGAGCGGGTCGTCCACTAACCGTAGGGTCGGCGGTTCGATCCCCATGATCCCCCTCCTCCTCCACATGTCGAACCCCACAAATGTACTGATTGTAAGTCGCTTTGGACAAAAGCGTCTGCTAAATGCCCCCTTTATTAACTCATTTGGGAGATGCTTTAATCTCAAAGAGACTGACAATGAATTCAGATGCAAGGGTTAGCCCTTATCACCCAGTTTGAGCTAGTCCCCGCCCACTAACAATCAAAACATTTCTCTTCACAGTTCTTTCAACACTTTTCTTTATCAATTAAGGGCAGGGCTACGTTGCTGTTCAGGCTTCTTCTGTCTCAAGGAACTCCCAGCAGCTCCAATCAAATCTGGTCTAGCAAAAGGTTTTATTCATTGCATTGCATGCAACTTTGTGCATTTTACACAAGATTTGGACCAGGGTCCATCGATAACACTAATATGTAACTTTTCATCAAAAATAAGTTGTATTAGGTGTTAAGGCCTGCAGATCAAGTTGGCGGAGGAACCCACTACCTTCAGGCTGTAAGTCCCAACACCAGAGCAACCTTTGCTAGAACCTTGTGGCTTCTGGCTCCAATTCCAAACAACCCACCTGAACACAATCCAGCACTCCATGGACCCCTGGGATCTCTGCCACCCTCTGAAACTCCTGGATGCACTGTTCTTTGCTGCAAGCATCTCTGAATGAAGAGGAACAATGAAGCCAGTACTGTTATTATGATGATGATGAGGATGATACAACACTAATAATATTATTAGTAGTCATAATAAGCCATTCATAACAACATTTCATTTCCGACCTGCTAAATGAGATAAAGTGTGGAGCCTTCTTCACTAGTGCTCTTGTTACGTTTGTCACACATCGGGACATGGAGGCTTGGCTGATTCCAATAGCGTCGCCCATAGAAGTCTGGAATGATCCGGAGGTGTAGAAGCCCAAGGCAGCCAAAATCTGGACTTCAGGGCTAATGGCTCTGGATCGTTGGGTGCGTCTACACAAAACCTTGTGACACAAACAGTTACCAGTATAAACTCCTGGTGCAGCAGCACATCAGCACATAAAAACATATTTGTTTAATCTTAAACTAAAATAAAATATGTAGAATGCTGGTCAGGAGCTGCCATCTTGCTCATTGAACATGTAATGAACAAAATAGACAGTAGGCCTAATTTATTGATCTCAGATGTGAAATAAGATTTGTTAGTAGGCCTACTTTATCAATCCCAGACGAGAAATAAGATTTGATAGCAGGCCTATGACCAAGACTTTAAGTAGAATTTGATAGTAGGCCGACTTTAACGATCCTAGATGTGAAATAAGACAAAATGGTACACCTACTTTATTAATCCCCAACGTGAAATAAAATTTGATGGTACTTTATTGAACCCAGACAAGGGTTCCGTGTTTTAGGGTTAATTCTGATGATTGAGGCAGTTACATAAGGTAAAAACATGCTGATCAAGCTATCAATGATTGATTGATTGATTATTCGTTCAAAAAAGAAAACTTACCCCTCGAAGCAATTCTACCAGGTAAAGTATGAACTCTCTTGGAAAACCAAATGTTGTGAGGAGGTATTGGTCTGAGACCGAGTCCAGGTCAAAGCGGTCCATAGTCTTATGACCTCGTCCATGAAGAAGCAAATCACAATCCAGTATAGCTATGGGGACTGCCATTGCTGCCTGGAATGCACAGAGAGACATTTACTCATGATAGATATAGGTTTGGGTTAGAGGGAAGATATAGGAAATAAGCAAATCACTTATATTAAACGCACCATTCTTTCATTTGTGATTACAGTGTGAAAAGAACCCTCACACAAATACATTGAAACAATGTAAATTCCATCTATTATGAAGTAAAAAGTCCCAGTTTTAACTTTAGAAAATAACATAGACATTTCAAGTGTCAGAACTATTAGGGACGCATCGATGAAAAAATGTTCAGACCAAGCGATATCTTTTTGGTACCTCCCAATACAATAATGTAAAACTAAGCACAATTTAGTTTTATATTATAGACTATTGCAACAATGACATTAACCATTTTAGTTATATAATTATATGAAAGAATGACTAATAGCAAAAAAGGCAGTTGAGAATCCCAAACTACACATGTGGCGCTGTGTGTCCCGACACAACACACACTTTAGTTGTATATTATAGACTAATGTTAAATGTTTCCCTTTAAGTGCAGTGAGGCCAGAAGAGATCAACATTTCAGCTTTTACTTCCCGGTATTTACATCTAGATCTGATACACAACTGAGAAGATAGCATTATTTGTAACACCTCATCTTTAGGTGAACAGCAAGTATTGGAACAGAAATAGACGAAAGTGAGTAAGACTTAATATTTAGTCAAGCCTGTGACCCATTGACATCATCAAACTTTTGCATTCTTCTTTTGTGATGCTTTTCCAGGCTTTCACCGCAGCCTCTTTGAGTTGTTGTTTGTTTTGGGGGGTTACTCCCTTCAGTCTTGTTTTTATCAGGTAAAATGCGTGGTAAATGGTAAAAGGTAAACAGTCCAATGGTAAAAGGTAAACAGTCCAATGGTAAAAGGTAAACAGTCCAATGGTAAAAGGCAGTAGCTCAGTGGGTAGAGCGGGTGGACAGAGCGGGTCGTCCACGAAACGTAGGGTCGGCGGTTCGATCCCCTTGATCCCCCACATGTCGAATCCCACAAATGTACTGATTGTAAGTCGCTTTGGAAAAAAGCGTCTGCTAAATGCCCCCTTTACATGTTCCAATACTTTTGCT
>OMKQ01088193.1:4134-16967 GCA_900302335.1 Phycis phycis | reverse complement strand
TATATATATATATATATATATATATATATCTTTTTTTTTATATATATATAATACAATGTTAATGTAACTCTAAAACACTCAAGCTGACTGTTTTTTTTTTATTCTCTTACTCCAGATATGCGATGGACCGACTCAACTTCTATTTCCAGAAGAAGGCTTCATATTTCACACTGACTGAGGTTTAGAAAGCAACATTAACAACTTGAACTACAAAAGACAATTTCTTATAATACTTCTCCCGAAACCTAGAAATATACTTTTTTTTTGCGTGGTTAGAGCAAAATGCTATCAGTGTCATTTTGGAGATATTGTTTTACCACACAGAGTTTGCTGATAAACCTATTTGGCAAATTAAGATGAAGTGTACTGTACTGCCAGAACATGAACCTTGCCACAATCAGCACAAGCTGTGATGGTGCAATCCCAGAAGAGAAGGCTTTCAAGGCTGTCTGATGCACATTAGCTCGCCAAGATCTGTTCAAGATGACAGACTTTTATCTCTTTCCTCCTCTGTAATTATATATTTGTATACACTCTGAAAAGCCTCATTTTCAATGAAGGTAAGGATCTGGTAACATATGTGACTTCTTCCATAATTTCCATACACACTGTAGTTCTTGACTGTAGTTCATAAGCAGGACTACAGTCACATTCTCGACATAACGCCTCGTTAATTGAACAATTTGCCGCACTAAGATGGTAATGGCCTGTATAATACCCTAGTATTGGGTGTTAATGGTCTGCTTCTCCAGGCATTCATCTGGGGAAACATGCAGTCGATTAGTAGCATGCTGTGCACCTCTAAAAAGCCCCTCCTCCATGCGTCCTGCCTCTGTCTTAACCCTCCACCTGTCTGGGTGCAGACAGGTGGAGGCTGCACATGCATGTTTCTTCATTGCAAATGTCATTGCAAATGTCCTAGTAGTCATTCTAGGACATAGAGCTGGCTCAGTACTTTTCTGCTCTCTTTCATATCAAAAGTAATCTTGTTATGTAATATCATCACACTTTAGAATAATACAAAATATTTCTTAGTTAAGTTAACAGGAAACATTTATTGAAAAAAATCACATTTCAAGAATTTTGATTGAGTGGGTAGTGTTGACATATAGAGCCATTCTAATGATTACAATTAGTTCTAGGGCTGCGTTTATCTCTCTTCTTGCTCGCCGGCAGTGGTAAACAAAGTGGGAGCATAAAGCTCATTGATAGCCGCATACTGCAGGTCAGGAGCAGTGAATATACAGGAGTTAACATCAGGCCTTTTGGAGCCCCGGACGCCCATTCTGGGGATGACATTGAGAGCCTGGCGCTCTGCACAACCGCGTTAAGACATGTTTTTAATCTTTAAGAACAGCAACAAAGAGGAGCGTGATTGTAAAAAAAAAAGCTTGCCGGGATCACGGCAGGTCAACCCAGGGGAGGAATGGCGACAATGCTGTTCTTTACCTTTTCATGGTCACACGTTCTCATCAAGGCTGCCGCACATCTCTCAGTCAAACAATCTGGCAGTTTTCAAAGAGCTATTGTTCGAGCCAACATATAATATTTAATTAGCGGCCTAATGCACTTAAAGGGAACCAAGGACTTTGACTCAAAAAGGAAAAAATTGGTCTTTTGTCCACTGCACATTTTCCTCAAAAACATGTGGTAGATTCCTTCTTTCACTTCTAATTGCATTAAACAAGAAGTATAGACCTTTATGCAATGTTTCAAAGACATTGAAACACTAACAGGAATAAAGTAAGTCTTTTCAAAGCAATAGTGAGTTTTGTATGATTTCTTTCCTCCATATTCCGCTGCTGCATTTAGCGTTTCAGTGACTGTTGAAGGACTCCCAAGGCTGACCTGTGGAATTCTAATTAGACCCTGGCCCCAAACTCATTTTATACTTGAAATTAATTTATTTCACAAATATAAAATAGGCTGAGGATAACTTTTCACAATGCACATTTGTTACAGATATCATTTATTTTTCATGTATTTTTTTTTTGACATCTCATTTTGTGTCAACACATCAACATTTGGTCATTTGGCATCATTTGGCCAACATGGCCATTCACTGTAGTTTTTGGCAGTGGGTGAAACATGACTATTTAGTAAACATAGTGAAAATGTAGTCAATGTATTTCCTGAACTTTTGTTTTACATTTTTGCAAATGGATCACACATTTATATATCAGTCCTACTGATTTTCTTCTTTCCTTTTGATGTTTACAAATTAAAAGTAGGCCTCAATTTCGAGGTTTGCTTCCATACATTTCATAATTTGGAGAAAGAAAGAAACAGTAGACAAAGATAAATTAGAAGACAAGATGGGATTCGACTCAACACACATCTGAGACATGACCAATGCGAGGGCTCTGTTCAAGTAAACAGCCATGAACACAGCAACATGAATGACATGCCAGCTGGGTAATGTAGTCTTACCTTGTGCCTCAAACTCCAACTCCTTTTGATGGTTCACTTGTAAAAAAAACCTCCTGTGTAAAAAAACGTTTTGGGGGGGTTCCACTTAATTATCATGGTTTTATGATTTGTTTGACATAAGCCACAGTAGAGCAGGGCATATTATATTTAGAGAAGTGTGCGTGCATGATATGCGCGTGAGGCACCTATTAAAATTATAAACATTGGACTGACATATTGAATATTTACTTTGAAGCGAGACAGTCTGTCCCCGTGTCTACAGACACCTCAGCCTCTGGAGTTTCGGTGCAGAAGTTTCCATGTTTTATTCCGTGCATATTCAATATGCCACTCATATTCTCACAAATGTTTCTGCACATCAATGATTACTTTTCTTTTTTCAAGTAGTTTTACAATATTTTTCTTGTGTTGTCATTTCTTAATTATCCTTAGTAAGTAGAGAACAACAGCACAAATGGTTTCATTAAAGGATTTAGAGTTATTTAGATCTCATGAAGAAAGACATGTCTCAAATTCATCCTGGTTCTTGAGAGAAACCACATTTTGTTGACCCCTTTCAGTCCAAACCTGTCTGGTGTGTTAGCACCGCTAGTCTACACTTGTATCAAAGCAGGAGCTAGCTAGTAATGATTCAACACACTAGCCCAGACGGCGCTGTGCTATCACTCACCTTGTTGTTGGCATTAATGAGAAGTTGTGTTATAATCATGGAAACCATCACACGGATCCCTGGCTTTGATGACGCTGTCTCACAGGTCCTCGTCGCCTCTTGTCTGTTGGAGGGATGCTTTAAAAAAAAGATGAATAACTCGGGGGTAACAGGGGGGTTGTACTGTAGTTTAAACTTTCAGATTTGCCTTTTAGAGAAAAGGGTACAGGTGCCCTAGAGGGTCCGTCCAGGCCTTTCAACACAGAAACATGTTGTTGCTTGTCCTCAGATGTCTGTGGAGACCACCACAACAGTGGAACGGTGAATTTCAAAGGTGTGTAATCGGTTCCATGGTCATAAGTCTTCCTTCTGCGCTTGAAGAAAATAGAAAAAAAAAACAATTTAAAAGCACAACGTTATGTACAATTCTTAATTAAAACAATTGTCTTGTTCAAGTCAATATATAACCATCTAAACCTCATGACGATGATGATAACGGACATCAACACCAGCCAGGGCCCCATGGCTCAAACTCATGAGCAGTTAGCAAACAAGAATATTGGGACCATAATGAGACCATAATGAGTCTCATAGACATCTGCCCATAATTCGAAATCTGGATGGAATTGCAAGAAATGGGGGCAGGTATTGGAATGAAGAAAGACCCAGAATTAATTTGAACCAGAGACTGCTGTACCAAAAGTATATCGTACAAATAAAATATAAATGGACATATAAACAAAAAAAAACAATGTGGAGCTGGCCTCTGCAATCAGGGAGATTAGTGCAGTGTTATGCATGAAGTGGAAATGGTCACAAAATATGCAAATTATGAATAAACCACCACTACACACAAACCAATTCAAACCAAATCAAACCAAATCCAAACTACTCTACACACTCAAATGTACTCACAGCAAGGTAAGGTGACTCCAACAACACAAAGAAGCACATGTGGGTTGGCTCCTCGAGTGTCTTAGCTTAAAATCTCAAAGAGACAACAGCAGAATAACAAAAGGAAATGAGCACATTAATACATGTACAAGGAGACACTTTAGGTTCAGAAAGGACACACAGGGTGAAGGTAAATAATACTCCTGCTAGGCTGGAGACATGTCACAAGACATGCAAGCGATTGGAATATATATTATATGTATATAAATATATATATATATATATATATATATATAAGAACCGCGTTATATTGTGTGACGAAAAAAAGATTTAGTAACATCCTTTTGCTTAAGCGTACCTCATTTCTTGGCTGATGTGCCTAATCAAGCTCTCCAATTTTAAGTCCATTGCCAAACATGAATATTACAAATAACATATTTTATAATTATTCAACAACTATATAATTTTAAGTCCAAAAATAATTTATATCATAGATATACAATTTCACTATTAAGATCATGCTTTTAAATCATGTTTACATAAAGAGATACTACCAAATAAAACACCAAACAAAGGCCTCAGCTGTTCACTGTTTTCCTGCCTGGATTTGAAGCGCTCAACTGTTACCTTCCCTTCCACATCAGGGACGTCAGGGAGGGCATGGTGAGATACTTACTCACGTTCCCAAACAAGGTCCTTTATTTCTTATGTTGTTATATTTCCTACCTTATGATCCACCCTCCAGTGCGGTTGGTGGTGGGAATGCACACGCAGACGTCTGCTAAACGGAGGACCATCGCTTTGGGGACCCGATGCGAATTGGAAATCTACGGTGACGTGTTGAACAAACTGCATCCCTAACGCTCTGATGATTACACAAATACAATCTCCTTCACGGAAAACACAAATGCAAAAGCCACAACATAATGCCAGTGAGCATCAATGGATGTTGACAAGGAAATGGGCTGACCATTATTGCTGGCAATTGTTATATTCTCAAACAGTATAGAATGTGGATAGCCTTAGCCTATTTAAAAAAGAAGTAATCTTTGAAACATTACCTTCACTTGTGGCAGCAAAATTGGCATGATGCAATCATTTTATGTTCTTGCAAGACAAACTGCAGAATGTCGTTTTCAGAATGCAGGTTGAATCAACAAAAAGGACAATAGGCTTACATTGTAACATTTGGTACAACTCGTGAAATGGGTAACAACTCCTCTTCCACATGTCCCATTGTCAACGTTCACTGATGCTCTCTTTCGTGTTGTGGCATTTTGGTTTCCACATCTTGGTCATTTCACATTGTGATCGGCTGTCAGCCACAACAGTAAGCTGCCCGGGATGCATTCTGACACATCAAACACAAGTGGAAATGCATCCGACCTCCCAATACGCATATATTGAGTGCATTGATCAAGTAGTAGCTTACCTATTGGGCAGTGTTGACTGTGTGTTTCAGAGTGAGAAGGAGGCTTTGGAGATTGTAAACCACAAGTATGTTTTGAAGAATGAAGAGCTCATGTCGAGATATCTCAACTTTTAGACCAACTTGGGTCACAGATTTGTCTTGGCCCATCAAATTCTGAGATCTTTCAATTTTGACATTCAGACAAATTCAGTTATATATACATATATAATGTAAACGTGCATAGTTAGTGCCACCATCTGGCCAATTTACATTTTTATTGTTTGAGAATCAAAGTGGCTAGATAATTATGAGATTGAACCTTGAACTGATATTTAATATTTGTTCCACTCCACTCTGAAAAAGATAGGAAATCTCTGTTTTACCTTTGATACTTTTGCTTTTTATGTATTTATTATTACTTTGTACATTATTGTCATCCATCTATTCCATTTTCTATCTACATCAAGACACATACATGTATCTCATCACACACGCATGAAGACAAAGATGCAGGCAGTTAATCCAGAAGATCAGTGTGGGAGCAGAACCAGTATGTCAAATATTCAAACACATCTTTGAAACACACACACGCACACACACACACATGCACACACACACACATACACGCACACGCACATACACGCACACATACGCACACACACAATAATATAATCTATAATCTGTGAATACATTTAAAATTGTCATGTTCTGCTTTCTCTTGAGTATGATCTGCTGATTCTGTTTTGCTAATTGATGTTTATAGTTTTTTGTTATTTGATCTTGTTCTTTTGTCTGTTTCGGTGTCATGATCTATTTGTCACATTGTGCTGTACTATTGTCGTGGAGGACCCCTTGGAAATGAAATGAAATTAAATGAAATGATCTCAAGGGGAAACATTTCCACTTCAGAGGTACATGCACACATACCAATACAACCTGAACTCACCTCTCATACCCAGCAATACAATCTCAAGACTTATTATACACACACACACTCTCTCACACACACACACACACACACACACACTCACACACACACACACACACACACACACACAGTGTGTGTGTGTGTGTGGTAACAGTGAATTTTCCCTATATAGTCAATATCCTAATTCAAATAAATAAACATCGATAACAACCATTATCATCACCTTAGATTTATAACCCTATTGTTACAGCATATGCTGTTATGTGTAATATTAATATTAAGTAATGCATTTTGTTTGACTAACTATTTGAAATGATTTGAAAATACAAAAGCTGTTCTGTAAGGAAAACCTTAGTCTTTATTTATTTTGTTATTTTGTTTGTTTTGTTTTTGATTGTCGTTCTCATCAAAGTTGTACTGACACTTTTAGAGCCAAAGCTGGCTAATAAATACAATGAAATGTTAAAACGCACAATTGAATTTCAAATACAATACTCATCACAAAAAAACATGAAATGACCAGGAAGTGTTTGTGTCTGCTTCCTGAGGTCACAGCTGACAAGAGCAGAGGTCATGTGACCTTCATCCTGGTGGCACTAGAGCTACAGCAATGGAAATACAAATAATCTTAAATACTCTAATCTGCCACTTTTAAAAAGAAAAAAAAGACAAAAGGAATTGATGTGAGCCTGCCATCACTGAGACTTCTTGTTCTTCTCCCTGTGTGTATTCTCTCTGTGTGTATTCTCCCTGTGTGTATTCTCTCTGTGTGTATTTGTCGTTGTAATTTTGTTGTGTCGATTCCACAACAACTTCACATTAGTCGATCCTAAAAAATACAAATAAAATGTACCATTCATATCCAGTGCTTAGGATGCGTGTTATGCATAAGACAAGCAAGAGTTCTTTCTTTTTTACGAATTTGATAAATCATCAACCCCACCTCCTTTTGTCCTGATAAAACCTTTCCTGACATCGCCTTACAAATTCATTGACTAAGTCAAGTGCGATGTTTTGATGATTCCACAACCATCATTAATTGATTAAAGGGCAAAATTTTAAAAACAACAAAGAAACTAGTAATGTCAAACAAATTGTGACCCATGTTTTTTAAATATTCATGTAAATAAAAAGTACTTATATATTGAGCTAGTATTGATTTGTGCCGGGCCTATCAAACACACACCCCAAAACACTGTCCATTTGACAGATATAGATATTATTAAATACTAACAAATGTATAAGACAATACTGCAGTACATGTTGTACACTTTTCTTGTACAAGTTCAAAACAATAATCTCTAAATTGAAGTACAGTTTAGGATCCAGGAGATCAGATCCCATCTACAGTAGGAACATCAGCCCCCACTCTCTCTTTGGAGACCACTCTCAAATGATACATTTAAGACCATTCTGAAATGATACATTTAAGACCATTCTCAAAGTGTATGCATCAAAATGAAGTCCCCACCCCGAACAAATATCCCACCCACCTCCCTCATATCCCAACCATGTTTAATAGTCTTAATCAGATATCTCCACTAGGGACTTCATAGGGATGATGCAGTTTTGTGTAGTGTACGTCAATAAAAAAAGTCCAAAAAAGAAAAGAAATTAAACACCCAAAGAAAACACCCCAGAATTTGGCCTTAAGAAACAACAGGCAATGTGATTGGTTAAAAAGCACCAAATAATATCGAAGAACAGATGAGCCAAACAGCCAGATGGCTGCCTAGAGCTGTAATGATGGCACTACGCCGCATGGGGCACAAGAGATAAAGACACTGGGTGCCGGGGTAGAAGCTAGAAACAAGCTAACTAGTCATCTTGGTTCATCAGAGTGACAAACAATGATTGTTTAATAAGACTTTTTTGCAGCAGTAAAAAGTTAAGACTACAACATCCCGTGTGAATGTGAATGCAGGCTTGGCACATTGAAATAAAACTGTACAATATTCGGGAACTTAATTAATTAATTAATTCATAATCATAATCATCATCATCATTATTATTATTAGTATTATTATTATTATTATTAATAATAATAATAACAATAATGACAACATTAATAATATAAGTAATAATAATAATAATAATAATAATAATAATAACAATACATGTGTGTTTTACGGACAGTCTCAAAATCATGCCCCCCTGCCCCACCGCCCACACTCTAGGTATCAAAAAACCAAAACTAGAAAACAACAACAAAACAATGAAATAAACATTCACAAGCTAGCACATCATACCTGAGCTGGGGTTTCAAGTCCCCATCATTGACAGTAATGTAATGTAAGCAGTTTTTCAGGAAAACTCAACAAAACTTGAGTAGATGCACTATATTTAGAGACATGAGTAAAAATATAAGACTACATGGGCTAGGATTTACATTAAAGCCTTTCAGACAGTCCAATCCAGAGTTCAGTCAGAAAAAAATAAAAGACACGAATGAAAAGCAAAACAAAACAATCAAACAAAGGAATTACAACCAAAACAAGATCACTTGTAAAAGACATATTTAAGACCTAATAGCTCTGGAAATACCAATATTTTAAAAATGTTTCAGGATCCATGCAATCCCTAAGGAAACTACGCACATGTAGCAATGTGTTTGGCTTCTAATGTCTCTCTCTCTCTCTCTCTCTCTCTCTCTCTCTCTTCCTCTCTCTCTCTCTCCCTCTCTCTCTCTCTCTCTCTCTCTCAGTCTAGATTGTAGATTGTACTAGTAGATTGTCAAGGGGGTGAAGTGTGATCTTGTGTTCCTGGCTCCATCCTCTGGCCTCCATCACTGTCCAGGGCTCTTTGTGCACATACATGTTTTAGCGGCATAGCACACCATGTCCAGAGAACACGCCTGGAGTGCTGATCCCTGCAGTGAAACTGTCTGTATTGAAAAAGTATCAGAGCAAAAGGACGAGGTGTTCATGTATTGATTGTTGTTGTAGTTCTTTCCTGTTGTTTTCGGTCTGTTCTGTTGTTCCTTCGTCTTCCTGAGCTTGTTCACTTAGCAACGACACCCCCCCGGGTCTCCTGGTCGCTGCTGTAGTCCCACTTTGGCTCGTCTTCGTAGTCCTCATACATGTCCGCCTCCTCAGTGCCGTTGGTTGGATCACTGGGAGGCTCCAAGGCCCCGCCCCCTGTGCCCAGCTCCGCCTTCAGGCCGTACACACTCTGGATGACAGCGATGGCTGGCTCGGGGCTCACCGAGTTGCTGGAGCAGTCCGAGGTGAGGTGGGGGGAGGGCGTGGCCGGTGTTGTGGTTGCCATGGTGATGGCTCCCGGGTAGCCCCCCACGCTGCCCACGCTGCTGCCAATGGAGAGCGATGGCTGAGGCCTGTGAAGGTTTAAAGAAAGGAGGATGACATGAAATGGAGAGAGAGACAGGCCAGAGGGAGAGAGAGAGAGAGAGGGAGAGAGAGAGGTAGGGAGAGAGAGGAAGAATCATAAGGCCAGACAGATGAGAAGGGTCTATTAAATACTGATTCCTTCGGGTTTCGACAGTTCTACAAAAAGCTTTTTTTTTCTCCAACAGTTGGGGGCAACACCTCGCCTGATCAGTGGGCAAGCCCCAACAAGGAGCACAAGTGGAGTCGTCCCGACGGCCACACCCAGCCTTCAGAGCCATGGACAGAATGACAGCAGAGAAACATTTCAATCAAACAGGCCTTGGGGCTCCTCCAGTGAGGCCCATCAGGCTGGGGGAAGAGCGGTCTCTGTGTTCGGCTAACTGTTTTTCCCAACTCTTTCTTTTCAAATCAGGTCTGACAGACTCCTTTTCACGTTAAAGGCCTTAAAACAACATGGCTACCATTATGTGGAGCGTGCCTTCACTTGTGTACCTCCCTGCCTCTCAATAGCAACATGACGGTGATTGAAAGTCTGAGTCTTTTTTTCTTCATTTCCTTGACCGCTTCTCTCCCTTTCTATCTCCCTCTCTCCCCCTCCCCCTCCCTTCTTGTGCTCACTCAGAAACATCTGCTTACGTTTCATGTTGGTCTATAAGTCTGTCAGGGTCCAATTTCACTGGCCACAAGCGCCCGGCATTGTCCTAATTTAATAAATGACAAGCTATTAAAAATCGCTTCAATTCAGAGCCCTAGTCCCTGGTGAAGCCATTCCAAAGCTCTGCCACTGGGATGGTTTAAACACATCAACGGCTGGTTTCCATTAGGACAATGCCACTGGTTTTCTCTGACTGTGCTGAGTCCTTCACATTTTCTCTTCAGGAATGGTTAGAGGAACCCTTTAGTGGTTCTTCAGATTGGAACCATCGGAGGTCAAAGCAGAGGTTCCTTGAGGGAATTCCTCGTAAACGCTTCATAAACTCTCGGTGGGAATATACCATAGCTATATGAACCTAAGAAGTTCCAGTTACAGCACACCAGTAAAGCTCTGGCTTGCACTCTGCAGGGCTTTACAGGTAACCCTAGTGAAGCTATTTTTCCTGAGGAGGAAATTCAAGAGCCTCTGGGTTCAGTACATATCATAGATAGAAACCAAATCGCGGCAAAGGTGCGAAGGTTCTATAAAATTGCGTCCAACAGTACTTCAATGACAGATGGTTTAAAAAAGAAAATGTCTACAGCAAAATAATAACAAAAAAATCCTAAAACATCCACAGCATCATATTTAACGTGAATATGATTTTTTCTTTTTAAAACCTCCCATGGAAACTGGAGAGCCATGCGCTGTGAGCCGCCTACCCCACGCTGAAGAACTGCCTCATCTCCTGGCGCCGTGAGCGCATCATCTGCTTGTACTCCCCGATGCGGAGCTTCTTGCCGTCGATGATGCAGGTCCTCTTGGGCCGGGGCTTGTACTTGTAGTTAGGGTACTTCTCTAGGTGGATCTTACTGAGGCGGGCCTGCTCCTCATAGTAGGGCTGCTTCTCCTGGTTGGTCATGGCCTTCCAGCGAGAGCCTGCATGAGGAAGGAGCAACAAAGAAGAACGGGAGGGAGGAGGGCAGCTTTAGAGGAGGAACTGAGCAAGAATTCCAGAGGGGGATCTTTTTTTTATGGATGATGTCTCATCTTAGTTGTAGTATTTTTTTATGTTTGCTTTGAATTGCATACAAAGCATACTGTCACATCAATTATATCAGAATTCAGTGTGGCTGTGTTATCCCAGTTTCAAACACAAAGTAAACATGAAGAAACAGCTATCCCACATTGGTTGTCTGTAGTCTGGAGAGTGAGTTGATCTAAAAAGGTTTGAGAAAAAAAAGCAATCATATGGATGACTCCAAAATCCTGAGATAACACTAAACTCCTTCATCATGGAGAGTCTTGGTTTGGTCTGAGCCACTGTAAGGGCAACACTTCTGCGACTTTGACAGGACCCTTCAGAACAAGGCAGTGTTTCCCTTGCTCACCACAGGAATTCAGCCCATCTGCAGTGCTCTCCAACAACTGATTATACACACACACTCCCTATCTCCTGTTCTGTTTATTGAGCATTATCAGAAAAGTTGCTCTTCTGCACCGGAAACAGAGAGGGGGACTTTTTAAAACAGCCACCCACTCCCTGAAATCCAGCTGTGTTATTGTGTTAGGGGTCTGAGTGATGTGTCGACACACACGGACACACCACTCCCACAACTGCAAGGTAAATATCCGGGAAATCCTCATCCAGGATACTGGACTCCCGCTCCTCGCGAGATGGATGCTATGATTCACAGCCATGAGTGTATTTAGACATGCTTCATGTTCAACACTATCACCTCAACACACAAAGTGCTGGCATGCTGGAGGTCTCATGGCTACAAACACAAAGCTATGAACACAGAGAGCACATTAACACATGTTGGTGTGCTTCTTAGGAACAGCAGCTCTGAGGTCGCAGCGGGAGGCTGGATGACAATGATAATGCTGAGGGTGTTGAGTGACTTCACCTGGATAATGCTGAGGGCGTTGAATGACTGTGTGTGCGTTTCTGTGTGTGTTAGTGTGTGAGTATGTATGCTTTTCTTTCTGTGTGTGTGCGTGTGTCCATGCGTGGGTGCATGGTATAGGGTCTATATGTGTGTGAGTCTCACCCAGGATCTTGCTGATGTTGGAGTTGTGCATGTCGGGGAAGGTCTGCAGGATCTTCCTCCTCTCGTCCTTGGCCCACACCATGAAGGCGTTCATGGGCCTCTTGATGTGAGGCTCGCTGCTGTTCCTCCCCCGGGACTCCCGGAACACACGGGCCTCCGCTGCACTGCTGCCTGCACACACACAAACTAGCATCACTACCGGAACACACAGGCCTGCACTGCACTGCTGCCTGCACACACACAAACTAGCATCACTACCGGAACACACGGGCCTCCGCTGCACTGCTGCCTGCACACACACAAACTAGCATCACTACTGGACACTTCTCTCAAAGTGACCTCCAGTGGAGTCAGGGCAAGATGTTAGATATCTTGCTCAAGGAGGACTATGGGCTCAAGAATGATGTAAGCACACACACACAAAATCATGGTTGTTGTGTGTTTATGCGAGTGTTTGCAAACTAAAGTAGGGCTAGTTATCCACCC
>OMKQ01088184.1:0-12500 GCA_900302335.1 Phycis phycis | reverse complement strand
CAGCTAAACGAGACCACACATCAGAGGAGGGAAGCACACCAAATGGTTTCCCTTGTAACCAGTGAGACGCAGCAAATAACAGTGCCGAGGTCGGCGGTTCGTGTCCCACTGTTTCCTGGATACGAGAAACCAAATCTAATGTGGAACAGCTAATACTAAAGTGCATTTAAATCAGAACACTTAAAATGCTTTTTAGTTTGACAGGTAAGCGTTTTTCAAAAGTTAACTATGTCTCCACAGAAAACGATAGAACCTTACACAACAGGATGTCCTTACACTGAAATGAACCCTTTAACTGAAAATCAAGCCTTTATGTAGTTTGTTTAGTTTCTACTTGCGTGTATTTTTCTACAAATATTGTTAGATAGCCCGTGCTTCAAAAGGGAGAAAGTAACTAACTCGCACCTCCCAGCTGGGAGTCACGGAGATGCTGACCATCTTGTCCCCATGGTTGAGAAGATCAACTCTTTCTCCACTTCAAGTGCTTTAGTGTCTTAACTATGAACTAAGAAAATTAAGTACTAATACAATTTGTAATATGCTATAGTGGACTAGAAAAGTAAATGATTTATATAATAATAATATAATAATTTTTCATGAATGAATCAATACAAAATATATGAAGGACAACACAAAACTAGAACTGACTTAATAGTCAGAGGCTAATGTGCAGGAAGGTTCAATGTCATGTGTTGTTCCTGTACTGAATCAAAGTGTACTCAATCACTCAAAAAGGTGACTCTAGCACAAACTGTCCCCAAGGCAAGACACTAAGAATGTTTGTGTAGTTCATTCATTATAATGTAGTCCGTAAGCAATGTTTAACCCACCAAACAACTCCTTCCACAGAATGGACGTCCAAATCAAGACATTGTTTTGTCACAAATGGACAGATTTTGAATGGGCTGTCATAATGGCTCACCAACCCTTCTGTTAGTTAGTATTAGTAAACATTCAAGGTTTGTTGAAGTTTGCTGCCACCTAACGGATAAATCCAATATTCATCTTGCGGTGGCGTGTCCCTCGTTCAGAAGTGACCACATTTCGTTTGACGCACGCACGCACACACACGCACAGTTTAAATAACAACCATTCGTTCAAGACCGCCCCCTGCTGGTGTCAGACTAGAATACACATACAGATATAATCGGTGATAAATGTACCAGCACTACAATTTGTGTCGTGTGTGTGTCAACATAATGCTAATAAAGTCCTTTGAAATTCACCTGGATATACTTTGTGCCTTCATTACAAATATTAGTCAGCAAGATATCATATAGTGGCAACACTTTATTTTAAATCCATTGACCACAATCCATTAAAGTGCAAGAACGAGTATGTGTTGGTTCAGACCAATAATACACGATGGGTTACAGCTGAATTACTTGTTATGCTCTCTGTCTTACACATTTAGTCAATGGACAGCCATCAGTTGTACATTGTGGACATCCCAAACCTAAAATAAAACATTACCGTGAAGTTTCCTGAAGCTAACTCTACACCCATACAATATCTGTACATTCTCAAATTGTTTTCAAAAACAGTAGAAGAAAGAATACGTATCTTATAAAACGTCAACCAAATTGGATTAAATGAACAAACAATAGTTCTAATGAATCAACTACAGTTACCTACTGTATGCAAACATGATGACTTATTAAGGATGGATGATGAAGGATGAAATGTATTGTTAAAGATTGTTATTTTGATTATAAATTCAAAACATCTAATGTCACCCTTCAACATGTTTAGTCCATCTTCCAAAGCATTTTTCACAAAATTAACAAAAGGTTTCTTCATTTCTAGATAGATTTTAAAGTAGTTTGTACAAAATCTAATATTATTAAAGATAAATTATCAATTGTGCAGTCGTAGCCATCATTCTTCTTTAAAAAAGCTAAACATTAAATTACCTCCAAGAAAAGAAAAGCAAAAGGATTGGAAATAGGAAAGATAAATATCTTATTTCTGTTCTTACAGCAGTTATTGAATTTAACAATAGTTGAATTTAATAACAACAAAGCAAAATCATTTCTAACACTATCATTTTACTCGCGCCTTCACAAAGTCCCATAATAATGCCCAGTCTGGGCCAGGACTCTGGGCAGTATCGCAGTACTGGTATCGCAGTACTTGCATCACAATACTTGTATCACAGTACTTGTATCACAGTACTTGTATCACAGTACTTGTATCACAGTCCCTGTTTTCTGACAGGCCCATGTCACACACCTCACAGCATGACGGCACGTCATTCGCCGTGGGCCTGTAGTAGCGCTACATGTATTAGCTTATCATGTAGCGCAGGTTAGCGCTACACGTGACTGACCGTGGGGGCTGATGGCGGCCTGCAGGGATCTCAGACCGCTTCGCAGTGTTTACCGTGAACACGTTTTCTTTTTACATGTGAGGTTGAGGTGAACTTAATGTTCCTCAACGGAGCCGAATGTGCATCGACGCTTACTTGGTTTCTGTTGCGGGGGCCAAAGGATAACGAGGGACACGCGATGACCCAGAATCACGGGCAGGAGGCCGCTTGCTGTTTTGCTTGTTAAATTAATGTTGAAAAATGTCAGCAGAAGGAGAAAGCGGGTCTGCAGATGTGAATGTAAAGGGCACCCATTTGACCTCATGTGAGGACGGGTTGGAGTGGTGGGGGGGCGCTACGGCCTGTGGGGCTGCCCGGCCTCGTCCGCCAGGTTCAGGATGTAGTCGGCCATGTCGTGGTCTGTGGGCGCGTCCGACATTACCCAGGATTCATTGGCAGCGGTGACCTGAATACGACATATGGGGCAGTTCCTGCTCTGGCCGCTCCTAGAGGAACAGAGGTGGGATTCATTCACTCATTCAAACACTTCTGGAACCATCTTTGTAGTGGCTAAAGTCTCTTTGAGCTGCAGAGCACTCTGAAGATAAAGAAAGTGAAACAGTAGTACAGAGTAGAGTGTGTGCGTGTGCATGTGCATGTGCGTGTGCTGAGCCATCCTACCATTGGTCGATGCACTTCTGACAGAAGCTGTGTGCGCACGGCAGAATGAGGTCAGACTTGCCATCCATGCAGATACAACACTCTTCCTCATCCGTCAGCTGCTTCACCCTGGAGGAGGGGGAGGAGGAGGTGGGAGGAAGAGGCGTTATGCACATTTTCGGGTAATACCTGTCTGGGGGATCAAACCATGCCTGATGTGATGTGGAGTGTGCGGTCGAGGCTGATTAGACTCTGGGGCTGGGTGAGGCTGCACTCAGGGGCTGCACGACTGATCAGGGCACACAGGTTATACCTGCCCTCACCACACCACACACTCAAGGAGCCCTGACAGCTCAGTGTGTAACACCTGCATCCCCTGGACCGCTGTTGTACTTTAATCACCTGCAGAACATCAAGCCTCAACAGACCACAGCAGGGAGCGCAGGCCTCCGTGTAAACAAATGGGAGATAACCTTGTGACCAGATTACAGGTTACACATCACCCCTCCTATGAACCTACCGGCCCATCCACATGCTGGCCTGGCAGGAGTCCGTGGAGGGGAGCTGGGCAGAGGGGCCCTCGATGGGGCCGTCGGGGCCCAGGACCTGGGCGGCCTGGCGGGTGACGTCGCGGTACAGCTGGGTGAACTGGTACAGGTTCATGATGCGGGACGCCTCCACCGTGCCCGTCTCCTTGTTGATCTGGAACGACACGAGGAAGAGGGGGGGGGCGACACGAGGAAGAGGGGGGGCGACACGAGGAAGAGGGGGGCACACCAAGTCAGCAGACGACCCGCCGGGGCCGGTGGGCCAGACCCGTGGTCCTGACCACGGAGCGTTCTGTGACCACATCAGACACCCGCGAAGGACAACTTACGTCTCGCCAGACAAAATAAAACCTACTTCTTCTAAGAAGCGGAGCTGCTCTGGGCTGCAGGACACGCGCGGTGTATCCAGCTGTTAGCTCAGCTGCAAGCTCACCTTAGTGCACACCACGCGCACGGCCACCTTCCACAGGGCGCTGGCGTCGGAGCCGGGCTGCACCTCGAAGAGAAGGTGCTTCTGCTGGCCGGCCGCCAGCTTAGCGGTCCTGCGGGGACAGACCACAGCGTCTCACTCTAGTGACCTGTGAGTGAGTCGTCACCGTAAGAGTGCCTCGTGTTGCGTTGTCCTCACACGTCGTTGAGCTCCGACACCCTGGCCAGGAACTCCTCGTAGGTGAGGTACCCGCTGTCCCGCACCAGCCCCGCGTGTTTCACCAGCTTCTCGGGCAGCCGGCTGGCCTGGCCCGACAGCTGCTGGCCCATCCTGGCTGAAGCTCCCACAGCAGCAGGGAGCAAACCTCATTCGGTGTTAAGGGACCTGACGAGGAAGCTCACCTTTCAGCATCAGCACAACTTCTGGGGTTTACAGTTTAACAACAACCAAATTGTAGGTTTGTCACATAAAGGACTGACAGGTGGTTGAACATGACATTGGAACATCTCGACAATATGGATCCTACCATGCACTTTAGTCAGTGAGTCATTACGCACAGTTAAAGCCTGCATAACTGTTACACAATTGGTATGGTTTCCTGTTAGTTTCCTGTCATTGTTCATGTCTTCACTAGTTGACGTGGTCATAGTAGTAGATTATGTGTTCATGTACCCCACAAAGCCTGCTGGTATTCGGGGTAATGTGTGGTTCTGGACAGGCTCGGTACTGTGGGACTTTACACCGGGATGTGTTGGTGACCAACTTTCGCTCTGCGCAGTAGATGGCAGAACCCCGTAGGCCTACATCTGTACCATGAACGTATTAATGCTGTATATGTTATACATGTGATATAGCCTATGTCATATAGGCTATATAAGTTATACATGTTATATATGTTATATGTTATACAGTGAAGGTTTTATCACCATTATAAAGTTGCATGTGAGACGTAGATCATCAGGCCTTCCTACCCGGACGAAGACATTCGACATGAATTCAAATCCTACCACATAACCACTCATGACCACTATATGATCATCATGGATCTAAAATAATAACAACAACAACACGAAGAACGGTAATGATATCCCACATGTCCTATCTGAATAAACACACGTTGTGGTTGAATACGGACAGCCCTCGAGACGTGATGGAGGAACAGAGTCTTACCTAGAGCTGACGTGGTAACATCATCAGGGTTATTATATTCACCATATTATTATTACTTCCTAAAGTAGTGTACGTGGTTCTGCTGCCGTCCACCGCGGATGGATACCTGTGTTGACAGAGCCCTGTCGCAACCGGATGACGCGGACTACGATTCTGACGTCAAAACTGAAACGAAACCATTTAATCAATTAATTATAGCTGACTTTAGAGGAAAGTATTGCCATACGTATACATGGTGATTGTTACAATTATAATACTAATATTAATACTTTTATTCACGATAACTCGTTTAATGTAATTCATTAAAATGACCGCCCGAGAGCAGCATTGTGCAGAATGTACGCAGAGCATCCGATTATGCAGTTCTATGTAATCCATCCGAATGAATAGTTACTGGATTTGGTTATTTGTTGTACATATTATATACAAGCCTCAAAACTCATGTAAATTAATCTCTTGGCAGTGCTGTTTCTTTAGATGTATGTGTTTTTCCAAGTGTACATAATAATAATGTCATACACACAGATGTATATTTGTATGGTTCTGTATGTATACACTTTTGTGCGTGCATGTGTGTGCGTGTGTATGTTTGTGTACATGTGCTTGTGTGTCATTGCTTTGCAGCGACTTGCGTTGTGGCATATAATTTTTAATATAACAAAGTAAAGCAAACATTGACATTGCTTTGATCAGGTGGGATCAAAACGCACATAATTCAGGATCAAAATTAATAACTAAGACTGAAGACAAATCACATTTGTTTTTGCCCTGTATCATAAAGCACATCCATTCCAAATGAATCACTTTGAAGTTATGAGCGTCTCAACAGAGTTCAGAGTGGTGCAGAGCTTCAGGACGGCTCTCGGGCCCCCTGCTCCCCAGCCCTGACCACAGCACCTCATCAGTCCAGAGTAATGATCCAGAACTGCGATGGAGAGACCTAATGACAACGAATGATCTACAACCATAATGGACACTTGATCATTTTGCCCTTGATTTTACACACACACACACACACACACACACACACACACACACACACACACCTGCACGTATTGAAATGTGTATGCGTGGGCACGCACTCACACTCGCGCATACACATGCACACACAACTGCACTCACACACATACATGCACACACGCACACACACAACTGCACTCTCACTCACACACACACACACAGGGGCGCACACACACAACTGCACTCTCACTCACACACACACACACACACACACACAGGGGCGCACACACAGAAACACAAACACACACAGCATTAAATGAGTGCGTCCACTCAAACCAGTCAATCAATCAATCAACTGTTTCCAGCAATTTGGACACTCCCACATTGTGATGTCATGAATGAATAGATTCTGAAATGGCTCGTCTACGCTCATCAATATAATAAAATACTTGGTGGTATCATGCTCTAAATTTATTAGAAATGAAACAAAGCAAAGTCAAAAATCACAGTGACATAACAGAGGATTTTGGGGCAAACTAAACAAATGACGAATGGTTTGTTTTGGAAACAACATCCCCATTTCACAGTAAAAAGAACATATATCTATGGTAGATTTTTCATACCAATAAAATCAATAGAAAATCGTGAACGCAAAAGTGATATGCGAGTCCAATAAAATGTGGATCGACGTCCCAAAATTAACCTATACGACACTTAACCATTCTAAGACCGGTACACAAAAGAGAACAACTGAAACACGACAGATCTCATTGCGCCACCGGCTGTGCGGTCCACAAACTGATGGTCCTCAGGATGAGCCACTCCTTCTGACTGCCGGTGACCACGATGCGAACGCACTGGATCTCAAAGCCGATCTTGTGGTGCACGTCGTGGACCTCGACGCAGCCGTCCTTAAACTCCCCCAGCGTGATGTAGGACATGCACTGCTTCCCCTGCTTGGACTCCACCAGCCTCTGTCCCACCTCCAGCACCCCGTGGTGCAGGATGTCGCCCTGCCGGTCCTCCGAACCGGTGAGGATTTTGATTTTGCTGATTTTGGTCGACTTGTTGAAGATGATGACGAAGAAGTCCCCGCTGAACGGTGGCTTCCCCCAGAAATACTCATCCGCCACGCTGCTGTAGGCCTTGGCAACGTCGTAGGTCTCGAACACGTGGATGTTGGTGTGCAGGCTGGCGGGGGGGTTGTCAGGGATGTCCACTGAGTCCTCCTCAAAGTCGTCGTCCTTCAGCTTGTTCTCGGCCCCGTTGTAGGAGGAGTAGTAGCCCATGTGCTGGAACAGCGAGGGCTTGAAGCGGATCACGTCCTTCTGGGCCAGGAGGCCCCTGAAGTGAATCAGGAGCCAGTCGCACGGCATCTCCTGGTAGAACATGAGCAAGAAGTGGGCCAGGCGCGGCAGGTCCCGGGAGTGGTAGAGCTTCCCGATGTAGCCCAGCTTGGAGAACTCCAGCATCACCCAGTAGGAGCCTTCCCTGGAGGTGATCACCTTCTTCAGGGACGTCAGGAAGTTCCTGGAGCAGCGCACGTCGTCCTCCAGCATCATGTAGAAGTCGGAGAGGTTGGTGCAGAAGTTGAGGAGGAAGGCATAGTCTACGTTCTGTTTGGAGCGGAATCTGACCCTGTCCTCGGGGTCGTTGAAGTTCCTCTTCAGACCGTCCAGAGACGGGTAATTCTCCTGGGGAGCCTGGATGACCAGCAGGCGCCCTGCTATGATGTGGTGGGCAAACCTCCTGGTGATCTCCTGCACCAGGTTCTCACACCACACCAGGTCAAACTCTGCCAGGTGGACCACCACCACGATCTGCTGCAGCTCCTCGTAGCTGGACTGGTCGAAGACAGACTTGATGGTCTCCACAAGGTAGCTCCCTTTTTTCCTTTTGACGGATGACAAGCCGATGGTGAGAAACTCTGAGAGGAAAACACATTTGTATGAAAACCGAGAAAGCGACCTTGGTTTTAAACCCAGGTTGCCAGGGATCACATTGTGCATGCCTCATGCTTCACTCAAACAATAGACCAGATTCACATGTGTGAATAAGTGTATATGTATGTATATGTGTATAACAAATGCATGTAAAGAGTCATTGTGCGTCGTGAAAAGCTTTTCAAATAAAATGTATCGTTGTTAGTCGTATAAGCATGTATTTTAAATGTCAAATATGAAACTAGAATAAAAGAACGTGAACGGAGCCCAGCTGGGCCAGAGGTCCACTCACTCCTGCGGGCCGGCGGCAGGCCTGCCAGGTAGCGGTACGTCACGTCGATGCTCCTGGAGTAGTTGGACAGATCTCTGGGCGCGCGCGGCCCCGGCTGCAGCCGCTCCCCCAGCGGCCCTTTGTCAGCCTCCTGTGGAGCAGAGCACCTGAGCACCAGCCTCCTGCACTCACGTCCACACGCAGCTCGGCAGCCGCACAACGGGTGGACGACAGCACGAGGCAGTGGCTCAGTGGGTGGGGCGGGTGGACAGAGCGGGTCGTCCACTAACCGTAGGGTCGGCGGTTCGATCCCCCTGATCCCCCTCCTCCACGTGTCGAGCCCCACAAAAAAAGTGTAGTGATTGTAAGCCGCTTTGAACCAAAGCGTCTGCTAAATGCCCATTTAGTAAACAACAACAAAATGGAGATTTTGTTACCCCGTCATTTGTTGAATGATATTCAGACACGGCTGTAGACTTTAATTATCTGAGAAGCATTAAAAGCATTTCCAGATGTGGCTGGTCGCCCCGTTTCCAACCCGTTTACCATCACCATCATCCTCTCCCTCATCGCATATGAG
The DNA here is from genome assembly GCA_900302335.1 of Phycis phycis. Lineage (NCBI taxonomy): Eukaryota > Metazoa > Chordata > Actinopteri > Gadiformes > Phycidae > Phycis > Phycis phycis. The sequence continues at coordinate 3,630 of OMKQ01088184.1, read as the reverse complement.
GTGTTATCAACATGTCATTCAGTGTCCCGTAGCCCACTAGCGCTCTTCCAGCATAAGAGACCTAAATATAACCCATCTGATTTGAGAGTGGATCTGGCATGGATTACATCATGAATCCCTCATCTCATTCATTCATTCATAACGTTTTTGAGAATGGATTGTCAAAGCATCCACTCAAATTCCACCCACATGGGTTACGGATGACGCGGGGATGAGGCGCAGAATACAAAAGCATCCGCTCGACAGTAAGATCATTGGTTTTACTATTTAGCCATTTAGCGAGAGGCTTCTATCTAGAGAGACGCAACATGTGCATTTATTTCAGGAGGCGGCAGAGGGCTAATGCTCACGGACACCTACAGGTGGGCTCCATGTCTGGACGCTTTGTGTAGACTCCCTTGGCTTTACAATGAGAAAATGAAGCTGTAATGTGATGTGGCTGAAGGAGTCTGCTACGCCCACGGCAGCTCCACCACCGGGCCGGCCTCAAGACTCAACCCGGTCAGGAAGACCTCCAGAGCTGGCCAGGTGATCCCTCTTCATCGGCCTGCCGACTCACCAGCACATACTCATCATCCATGTAGACATTGAAGAAGAGGAGGAAGGCGATGAGGAAGGTGAGCACCGGGAGCGCGGCCCGTTTCCGGAAGCACCTCATCTTGTCTGTGGCCTTGGTCACCAGCCTCATGGCCCCGGCCTCGCTGGGGACACGGAGGACAGGAGCACCACGACGGCATCAACCACCGTCCTGAGAACTACAAGAAGGAGAAGGTCTCAGCGGTCAGGGCGGCCCTGCTCTCGGATCTTTAAACACGGCCGACCGCAAAGGATCGGCTTTTGATATTCACAGCAAGGAATGTTTTGGTTGGTGTCTGCAGTGAGAGATAAGTTAATTGAAGGCATCGTGGAGTCCAGACACGTATCTGTTGTGATGAGGAGGCATCTGAGCCGGCCTACATTGCTAAGTCTTTATGAACACAGTCCCAGGCCAGGTCTTTATGAACACAGTCTTTCAACTGCTTCAGATTCTGGCCTCTTCCCCCCAGCTCCTGATCTTAGTTTTTGCTTCTTTGTAATTTACTTTGAGTGAGGTTGAGGAAAACGCAGAGATGTCAAAGCCAAAACCAAAGCCCTCCCCTCTGCTTCCCATGATGCGAGTGTCGTGTGAAAACGAATCAACCTCGTTTCTATCACAGTGGGATCGATCAGGCATCAGTATTGTCCATCACCCAGACCTGGTTTAAGGTGTGGCTCAAACCCTGAAGAGATATGTACAACGGCATATTTTCAAAGGTACATGTAAACGACTCGCGCAGGAGGGCATGTCAAAAAATCGGAATCTTAAATGTGCCACAGCTTTGAAGAAGATTCATAAAATGTTAATTACTCATCTTAAGGAACTGCTATCATTGAAGAAGAAAGTAAAAGAGGAGCTAGTGTGTGTGTGTGTGTCTCTCTCTCTTTCTCGCTCTCTCTGTCTGTGTGCGTGTTTCTCTCTCTCTCTCTTTATCTGTCCCTCTCCCTCTCTCTGGTTCAGTCAGCTGAGACTCTGTGGGACTATAGAAGCAGAGAGACGATGTTACAAAGTTATCACAAGAATATGCGCACACACACACACACACACACACACACACACACACACACACACACACACACACTCACAGATACACCCGCGTGCACACACACGGAATCAAACGCTTCTGAAATGCACATGCAAACTGGCTAGGAGAGACACACGCACACACGCACACACACACACACACACACACACAAACAGTGTATTGTTTTCCTCGGTGAGCGAACTCATCAGTCTTCTGTTTGCGTTCTCTGAGTAAACACCAACAGTAAGGACGTCCCTCATAGGTCACATGTATCTCAATGGAAATGAAGCCAGCCTATGAATAAATAAACGTTGCACATTGAGCACATGTTTGCTCTGGGTTTTGGGCTCTCGTTTCCATGAGCGTATTATGGCCTATCTATGCATGGAAAATTATTTTTATGGCTGAGTCAATTTGGAGGAGTCAGTGAAAAAAAACAGGACATTAATGTCAGCAATGACAGAGAATTCAAATTCATCAATGTCAAAGTGTCATTCAGCTGGGGAGGATTCCGAAATGTAAACTAACAAACATTGACTTTCTGCAGCTGAAATATGTATTGGCTGTTGCTGCCTATTCAACATAAGCAAATACAAATATATAGACAAGCAGAAATTGGACTGCAGATTGAGGACTGCAGATTTACAGTTTGTCTGCCCCAAAAATATGTTTTCTTCCCTAAAGGTAAAGGAAGGTTGTTGGTTCAGCAATAGCAGAGTGCTTGCTCAGCTGCTCTTGGCAGCAGATTCCTCTAAGTACAGTCTCACAAGAGGAAGTCTGGAAGCTGTAGAAACCCTTCTTCTACAGCCGAGGGAGTGTGACATCATGAATAACAGCATGAACACATGAGATGAAACAACAAACTGGAGATGAAGCCATGGACCAGAAAGAGAAGGAACCCCACAGACATCTAACTGGAACTTCCTTCAAAAGAAGTTTTATTCTTACCAGCAGAAATAAAGATTTTATTTCTGCTGGTATTTTGCAGACAAATTTGTTTCTAAATTTGGTCACTTGAACATTCCATTAGTTAATGTCGCAAAAAAAAAAAACATTTCAACTAGCTCGTACCTTAAGATGAAATCACCTATATACAATATTTATTGCCTGGACATATCTGTAGTCAATACTGAGCAATAGCGATTTCAATAATGGTATCATTATAATCCCATCCTATAACTGATGTATTCTACAAATAAAAAATGCTGGCCAGCCCGTACAGCATATTGAGTTTCTTTACTTATGAAAGTCTCCCACCTACTAACTGGGAGGGGCTCAATCTTACTCTCTGCCACTTTAAAACCAGTGGGTCTCCATGGAGACAGGGAAGTAACCACCAAAATGAACCAAAATGCCTTGTTTTTGTGAAGGATGTACAGCTACAAAATGTCAGAGGTTCAAGAAGGGCCGAGTACGTTTGGCGAAGGATGCGTTTGTTCGTTTTCTCCGCAATAATTTAGCTCTGATGTCACCACTGAACTGCTGACCACTTGAGACTGTCTGACTCTGGGCTGCCTCCCTGTAAATGTCTCTCTATTCACGTAGCTCTATCTTTATACATCTATCTGTCTCACTCTCTGTAACCTTCTCTCTTGTTTCGCTATCTATTTATATATATCCTTCTCTCTATCTCTATCTCTCTCTCCATCTCTGTCTCTCTCTCTCTCTCTCTCTCTCTCTCTCTCTCTCTCTCTCTCTCTCTCTCTCTCTCTCTCTCTCAGGAGAGTGTGTGACCTCCTCATTTAATCACATGCTGAGCATACCTGAAAATCCCTCCTGTGATTAATAAAGTTGTATCTTATATAACTGCTCCTATTCCACCTCCTGTGTTGTCTGAAAAGGCGACAGTGAAGAACATGGCCCTCAGTCAAGTTAGGTGAAGCATTGCTTGTTTGGGAGCTCACACCCAGGTAAAAGGCAGTAGTTTGCATTGAGTTTTCATCCTCATGCTTGTCGGTTTCTCGCTGCACTTCGGCCGTTGACGACAGACAATGTCTGGCTGGCTGTAGCCCCTGACCCCCCCCCCCCC
>OMKQ01088179.1:0-10114 GCA_900302335.1 Phycis phycis | reverse complement strand
GCCAACCAGAGTCTGGAAACGGCGCTCCGCTGCATGTCTTCCCTCCATCCGTCCTCCTGGAGTAAGGACTTGCCCTGGGTTGAGTACTCGTTAAACGCCATGGTCAATGACTCCACCGGCCGGTCACCCTTCGAGTGCTCCCTGGGGTACCAGCCTCCCCTGCTTCCTGATTCCCCGTGCCCAGATCATGTCCCCAGTCCTCCTCCGTGACTTTTACCGGGCCCACCCGGACGCCCCAGGCCGGCCACCAGGAGGCGCCCACTCGAGGGGGGGGGTCCTGTTACGGTTCCACCTCCACACACACGCCCCTCCTCTGCCTCTCTCCAATCCTCCATGCCGGCCACTCATGCCCCCTGCACCTCAGCTCGAGCACAGCGTGCACGTCACCGACACAGCTGCAACAGGTTGAGGATGATTGGGCTGCCAGCAGCACTACCACACACCTGTCACCACTTCCACCAAATCAACCCCTCTGCCTACAAGAAGCCCAGCTCTGCAGGCACTCCTTGGCAGATCTTCCCAAGGAATCACCTTATGAACCCGCTGTGGATTACATGGTTTAAACTCCTCCCGGACCTGCTGCTACGCCAGAACCTCTCCAGCCTCCTGCCCTTTGGACTTTTCTCCCCTTCCCCTAAGTACAATAAAATGCCCAGCAGGGCTAATCATTCATCTGCTGCCAGTGTCGTGTATTTGAGCCCAGAATTTACCGAACCTTAACAGGAAGTTTACGTTGGCTTCTTCGAAACAACAACTCTGGCTTACGTTTCATACACATAACGTACTTACATTTATGAACAATGTCCCTAATTCATCCACAACGTGCTCCCTTGCGTTGCTGTTACGTTGTCATTTTTTACAGCGTAATACAGCAGTCAAATAGCACGTTTTGTTTCCATTTAGTTCTCAGAATGTAGCGTATGGATCAATATTTACACCTACTATGACTGTTCAATGTGAATTTAAGCTCTGTAGACCTACATCTATTCTTCTTAATGTTGAATACCAATTTGTTGAAAATCCTCGGGTTTGTAGAAGCCTGTTTAATTATTAAATTCTACTTTTGCTGTGATAGAATTGGAAGAGACGGTTGAGAATGGAATATTTAAGGATCTTTGGCATTGGTTAGAAAAAAAAATCGTCTTTCTACCAGTTGGTAGTGCGTCGCCCAAATCGCCCCTGTACACCGTCCGCCCCTGGTCTTGAGTCTCTTGCAGAAGATGGGGAGTGACTCTGCAGTGCCGACATTGGCAGGGAGCTCGTTCCACCACTGCGGTGCCAGAACGGAGAAGAGTTGTGATTTCGCCATCCGACCTTTTCCTCCTTTTAGTGATGGCGGTACCAGTCGACCAGCTGAGGTAGTTGAGCGGAGTGCTTGAGCAGGGGTGTGGGGTTTCACTAACGCTTGGAGGTAGGTAGGGGCATTTCCATTAGCAGCTTTGTAGGCCAGCACCATCATCTTGAATTTGATGCAAGCCGCTACAGGGAGCCAGTGGAGGTGATGGAAGAGGGGGGTCACATGAAGAATTTGTGTTGGTTGAAAACGAAGCATGCTGCAGCGTTCTGAATCCACTGTAAAGGTTTTATCATGGTTGGAGGGAGTCCGGCTAAGAGTTGCAGTCGTCAAGGCGGGAGATGACAAGTGCTTGGGTCAGGAGCTGTGTCGCTTCCCTTGTGAGGAATGGCCGGATCCTACGGATGTTGTAAAGAGCAAATCTATAGGATCGGGTCACTGCAGTGATGTTTGCAGTGCAGGACATTTGGTTGTTGAATATTATGCCAAAGTTACTCACGGTTGGTGAGGCAGGTGCCCTCGGCCGAGACCAGTAGGTCCCTGTGAGGGCAGTCTTTCCCCGAAATAAAGAGAAGTTCAGACTTTGTGAGATTGAGGCGATGCGCAGTTGTCGAAGTGCTTATGTCTGCCAGACATCCTGAGATGCGTGTTGCAATCAGAGTGTCTGAGGGGGGGAAGGAGAGGAACAGTTGAGTGTCGTCCGCAGTCTCTGTAGAGTGTGCAGTCTTGAAGCCTGACTGATGGGGATCAAGCCGTTTTCTGAGAGGTAGGACAGTTGGTTAGAGACCGCACATTCCAGGGTTTTTTGAAAGGAATGATCAAAGAGATACCTGTCTGTAGTTATGGATGTCAGCAGTGTCGAGGGTAGGTTTCCTGAGGAGTGGTTTGACTCTGACAGTTTTGAAGGGTGTTGGAATGAGGCCTGAGGTGAGGGAGGAGTTAATGAGAGTGGTGATGAACGGTAGGATGTCGGTAGAGATGGCCTGGAGAAGGGAGGAGGGGACAGGGTCAAGGGGACAGGTTGTCGCATGGTTGGATGTGACCAGTCTTTGTGGACCTCCGAAGTGAGGGAGTGGGGGAGGGAGAGGGGGGGGTTGAGGAGAGAAGAACATGGAGTCTCTGGGGTTGGAGGCAGAACAGTTGATCTTGTTCCGGTAGAATGTAGATTTGGATGCTGACACTGTGGAGCTGAAGTCTGAGAGGAGGTGAAGGTAGTGGGAGAGATCATCAGCACAGCCTGATCTCTTCCATTTCCTCTCAGCTGCCTGTAGCTCTGTTCTATGAGCCCGCAGAGATTCGGACAGCCATGGAGGAGGAGAAGATTGCGCTGGTCTGGATGTGAGGAGACAGAGGGAGTCCAAAGAGGAGGAGAGGGAAGATAGCAGGGTAGAAGAGGCTTCCTCAGTGGAGAGTAGTGAGAATTGTTCTGGGGGGGAGGGGTAGTAATGAGAGAACAGCAGAGGAGAGAGGAGAGGGACAGAGGGTTTTCAGGTTATGGCAGGAGGTGACAGTGTGGGGAGTAAGAGGAACAGAGGTGGGGGACTTCAACGGGAGAGAGAAAGCAACAAAGTGATGGTCAGACACAGGGAGCGGGGTAACAGAGTGCACGGCTACTGCAGGACCTTGTGAAGACAAGGTCAAGTTGGTTTCCGGCTCTGTGTGTCGGGGGAGAAGGAAAGAGTGTTAGGTCAAATGTGGTGAAAAAGGTTGTAAAGTCAGATGATTGCAACTTCTCTGGCTGGATGTTGAAGTCGCCCAGGACAACCAGCGGAGTGCCGTCTTCAGGAAAGCAGGGCATCCATCTCATTGAAGAAGTCATGAAAGGGACCGGGAGGATGGTAGATTACTGAAATGTAGAGCTTGGTAGGAATGGTGACATGGCAACAGTGTGGAGTTCAAATGCTGATCTGGTCAGGTGTTCCAAGGGAAGCACCCGGTAGGACCACTTGGGTGAGATGAGTCCAATCCCCCCTCCTTGCCCTTATGGTCTTGGGGTGTGTGAGAAGGAGTATGCGGTAGAGAGGGCAGCTGGAGTGGCCGTGTTCTCTGGGGTGATCCAGGTTTCTGTTAGGGCCAGGAAGTGGTGGGTCTGGAGGCAGGCATAGGCTTGGTGGAGTGGAGTCTGCTTTCTTGACTGCCGATTGGCAGTACCGGAACAGAGAGAGCAGATTGGAAGGTGACGTATAATGTAGTTATTTTTGTAGTTACAACCGGAAAGAAAAAGCACCATTTGATTACAACGCAAAGTTCAGAGGCCAGCATCTGTATGGGTGTGTTAGTGCCCAAGGCATGGGGCACCATCAATGCTGCTGCAAGGGTACTGCATGACACGTGCTTTCAACCTGTTTTTGGTCTGGGGCTGCATTTACCTCTAATAACCACACAGCGGCAGCAGACCACCAGGTTTGTGTTCATGTTTAGCACATCGGTTACATGTTAGATATAGTTTGAGTCCATCTGTCTTATGTTAGTGGCTGGAAAGGGTTCTGATAATATTTGTAGACGTGCTAGGGTGGAAACTGTTTGGGTAGTTATGTTGGGTTGAAAAGGGTTCTGATAATGATGGTAGAGTTAGGATGGAAAGTGTTCTGACAATGTTAGTAGCACAGTTAGGGAAAGACTTCTGCTTATGATGGTAGGGTCAGGATGGAAAGGATTTTCATAATGATGGTAGTTAGGGTGGAAAGGGTTCTGATAATGCTGGGAGGATTAGGGTTGAAAGGTTTCTGATCATGATGGTACCAGATGGACCACTCCTGCAGATTCATGCTGTATAACATCAGAAGAATATGTTTCTCACCCAGAAGGCCACCCAGGTTCTGGTCCATGCTCTTGTCATCTCTCTGCCTTGACTCCTGCAACAACTCCCTTCTGACTGGTTTGCCTGCATGTGCCATTCGTCCTATCCAAAATGTGTCAGCCTGGACTACCCAAGTTCTCCCACACTAAACCTTTCCTCCACATCCTGCACTGCCTACTGGGCCGCTAACGGATCAGGCCCGTCCTCCAGCCATCCAGAACATGGTTACACCACACACCTACAGCCCATCCAGAACATGGTCACACGACACACCTCCAGCCATCCAGAACATGTCACACCACACACCTCCAGTCCATCCACTGCGCTCTACGACTTGCTACTCCCTCACTACGTGGGGCTCCCAGGCTCCCAGCTGCCCCTCAACAACATCTCGATTGGTTGCTTTCCAGGCCCCACCATGGTGGGATGTCTGTTTGTCTCTCTCTGTCTTTCTCTGTTTTTCTGTCTCACTCTCTCTCTCTGTCTCACTTGTTTCTGTATCATAGCACTTAAATGCACTTGATTGTTGATGATTGTTTCACTTGTTGGTTGGTAATCTTCATCATTCCCTGACTCTACTGACTGGACAAAAGCGTCTGCTAAATGTAAGTTAATGTAAAAATGAACCCTCAGAAGTACTTCTGTCCTCTTAGTTTTTTTTCCTCTTCAGCACACAGAATAGAGAATTTTATTAGACCAGTGACATTGTGAGGTTGAACCTGGACTCACTGACATAATTGTGTCGGAGAATACGACGCTGTGCAAGTTATGTGTCCTCTTTGACGTTGTCTCTCACTTACTCCATCATGTGCTGGTCAAGCACATGATGGAGTACAATCAGTGCAAGACTCATTCCATGAGACGCGCCACAACGAGTCATTCGTGCTGTGGTCATCACACTGTTCAACTGCTCTCTGTGTCAATGTTAGACTTGTGTGCAATAATTCAGCTGTGCAATAATCTGGTAAACTAATGCTGCATTCTATGGCTAATATTGTTACTTATACAATTCTTGCATGATAAAACATTAATAGATCCTGTTTTGCAGCATAGATATTGAGTTACATATTGTAGTATTGTTATATCATTAATTCTAAGCATTGTAGTATAATGCAGATATTTTTACCTACTTCTTTTCTATTTTGTTATAATGCTTACAAATACTTAATAATACTTAATAATGGGATTATAATTGTAACCTGACCCAATTCCCCCCAGGGATCGATAAAGTACTGATTCTGATTCAACTTTTCAAATAAAAAACACAGCCATGGATTTTTCCTTTCCATATTTGAATAACTCTCTTCCTTGCTCACACAGCTGAGACAACACTATTGCTACTGCACACACACACACACACACACACACACACACACACACACACACACACACACACACACACAGGCTGAGGTCAGTGGTGTGGACTCACAGAGAGAGCTTTATTTAACCCTAATGAGCTCTCTCTCTCTCTCTCTCTCTCTCTCTCTCTCTCTCTCTCTCTCTGCCTCATTCTGTCTCAATATCTTTTCTGTGTCTCTCTGCTTCTGTCTGTCTGTCTCTATCTCTCAGCTTAATCTGGTGACAGCACGTTATTTTCTCAAGGTGCTTCTATTACAATATAGGGATCCAACTAGTACAAGTAGTCCAAGTAACCCAAACGTAGTTAACTAACCCAAAGTTAGTTATCAATTTACTAATCCCAAACCTAATTATCAAGTAACCCTAACCGAGTATACAACTAAAACAAAGTTATTATTACGTAGTTATTGACTGACTAACCCTCACCAAGTGGTCAACTACTAACCCTAACATAGTTTTAAACTAACAAACCCAGTTAAGAAGTAGCTTATTAGCTAACCCTAGCTCTAGTTCTTACCATAGCCCAACACATTACCTCACTTATGTCATTTCAGTGGTGGCAGTAGCTATAGATTACTCCAAATCATAAAGTGCCCTATATTCTATAGTCAGACTCACATGGAGACGCTGGTGTTTAAGAGAGAGAACATGTGTTTAGTATCCAGCTGCATACTGAGGAAAAGCTGCTCTACAGGAAAGGAAGTGAGGAGGAGGAGGAGGTGTACAGGACAGTGAAGCTATTTATCCTAACCAGGCCTGTGTCACATTCACGTTTCCATCTCTCTTTGCTGTCTGCCTGTTTCCTGACTGTTTCTATATGTCTCTCTTTTTCTACCTTTTTCTGTCTGTTTGTCTCGGCCGTGTCTCTTTCTGTCTCTCCTCTTAAACAGAATCCTTCCTAACCCCAGGCGTTATTTTAAATGACCTCCCTGTATGCCGGTGGATATGCTGCGATACTACACTTACATTAAATAGTGTTATACCCCCGGCCCTGATCTATTTGTTTTGAAAAAGGTAGACATTATGTCCATATTACGACTATGGATAGACATCTTTACATGAGCTCATATGGCAACATTACATTAAGATACACCCAACTAAGTTGTTCTGTGTCTGCTGATCGGGGTTAAGCTATATATTAGTTGTATATTTCTATATTTAACAATTGAATAACACACTGAGAGTAACCAATGACAGATGGAAATCAACTATCAACTATGCATGGCTGGAAGAACAGAACAGAGCCAATGAGCTACAAATGACAGAGCTCTGCATGCAGTGGCAATGGAGCCGTGAGTATAAGGGGAATGAGGGCCAGTGACTTTGCGGGCCCCAGGGATGGAACAGAGGCACATCTGTACACCAAAAGAACAATGGGCTGGCCTCCTTGCAGGCTCTGAGGGGCCAATCACATACGGTCACCAATCCTCAATAGCTGAAAGCGATTGGTCCCAGGAAGACAGGTGTCAAGTCTCCTGTGTGCACAGGGATTCTTGAGAATACCCCACTACACCACTAACATTACTCACAGTAGGGGCAATGTGAGTTTAAAGTATGGGTCCTCCTAAACTCACGTGTCCTTATTGACAGGACAGGCCTGTCCTCTTAGAGCTAAGAGGAAAAAAAGAAAACAATTTGTTCAAAAAATTGCATGCATGTGACATATTACTGAGCTCTCTGTCCCCTGCAGACTCTGGAGAGCTGGGAATAAAGCACCTCGTGGCTCCCTTTACAATCTTGACCACTAAGTGACACTCAAGACAAGAGGGTGACGTGGACAGGATTACGAGGTGGTCACCACCGTCAGAAGGTGCTCTCACCCACTGCTCAGGTCCCCGGACTTCACCAAAGAGTTGGTGAAGGGCTGACGTCTCAGAGGTGGGTCGAGTTGCACTTCTCTCACAAATCCACAACGTTGAGGAATATTCTGTGCTATACATGAGATATTGGTTGGCACCCCATTAAAAGCGGTATGCTACAATGGAAGAGTACTGTGTAGTCCCATGGCACTCCCCACCAATCCCCCCTACAGTGATTGCAAAAAATCGTGAAAGCAGAGTAACATGAGTTTCTCAATCTGCAAATCTTGAAGGCTTCTTTTGTGCACAGGGCGGGACTCCGAGCGCCCTCTCCACCACCGGAGGCCTCAAGCCAAGAGAAGGGAATTTGTGACATCATGAGAGGCAGGGTGTTGCTACGCTCCTCCTGCTGGCTTCAGGACTACAATTCAAGATGGTTCCCATGGCCCAACTACAATCCCCAGGAAGGAGGAGACCGATAGCAAACAAGGCCGTGATTTGGGAGGAGAGGGGGCACTGAAAATGTTGGTATGAAGGACGACACCAGACATTTGATGAGTTAGCCTTTGAGTTATTAAATAGGCCGTGTATTCTCACCTTGCATTTTGAGTTAACCTGCATAGTTAGTAACAGGCTTCTTCCTTTTTCGCAAACCCTTTACGAGACCAATTCTACACTATACTGCACCAACATTACAATACTCTATTTGACCAACATTGCAAAACTACACTATGCTAGACCATATGTATTGTACTGTATGATCACAAGAGGTTGGTTGCTCCTCTTAGTGTATATAGTATATATAGGACACTATATGTGGACACATACTGTACATATGTGTGCACACAAAATAATGATCCAAGAATACACTATTTTAGTTAGTATAATAATATAATAGAGTGATGCGGTTAATGAGAGAATACAAAGAGACTAACTACAACAAAGAGACTAAAAGTTACTTTTGAAAAAGCTAAGTTGAAACATTTGTTTATTTTTATGAACTTACCATCTTACCATTCTCATTCGATGTTCCTTCGTTATTTTAAGTATTTCACATGTAGGCTAACCAGAACAAAAGCTACCCAACACAAGATTTTGAATGATATGGTAAATATTTATTCACTTTGGATTTCAAATGTACATGTTGAAATGTTTCAACTACATCAATAGAACATCTGAATAACTTTTAAACTTTAGAAATGTACATGTCAAGATGTTTATAGGGTTAGGGTTAACCCAGTAAATGAATATAGCCTATTTAGAACTAAAATGGACAGAATAAATAATTGTAAATGTCATCTTATCGAGAATATTTTGATTGTTGGGGCAAATCGTATGCTATTATGATGCAGTATGGTATGATCATGCTGCTATGGTAACATGTAGTATAGAAGTGCAGTATTGTAGTTTCATGTTGCTATGGTAACATGTAGTATAGAAGTGGAGTATTGTAGTTTCATGTTGCTATGGTAACATGTAGTATAGTAGTGCAGTATTGTAGGGTCATGTTCCAATGGTAAAATATAGTATACTGGTGCTGTATTGCTTTATTAGTAATAATAATGATAATAATACTAAAGTATTATTACTTCATATTATTAAGTATTACAGTCCATTAAGCATTATTTGAGTTTATTAAGAGTAAATTGTCTGTTGACCAAAAGCAGTCTGTTGGTTATTGTAAACGATCGAATGTAGTCAATCTTGTGTATTATAGTAATGTGGGTCTAATGCACCATTGTATTGTATTGTAGGCTCATATAGTGTAGGTTTGCATTGTTGGTCTAAAACGGTGTATTCTAATATTGGTCTTATAGTGTAGTATTGTTATGTTTGTCTAGTATCGTGTAATATTGTAATGTTGGTCTAGTATAGTCAATTATTGTAATGATGGCGTAGTATAGAATAACATTGTAATGTTGGTGCAGTATTGAGTAGTATTGTAATGTTGGTCTAGTATAGTCGACTATTGTAATGATGGTGTAATATAGAATAGTATTGTAATGTTGGTGCAGTATTGAGTAGTATTGTAATGTTGATGCAGTAAAGAGTAGTATTGTAATGTTGATCTTATAGTGTCATATTGTAATGGTGGTCTAGTATAGTGTAGTATTGTAATGTTGGTCTAATATAGTGTAGTATTGTCATGTTGGTCTAGTAGTAAGAGAGTAGTATTTTGATTAGGGTTATATTTGAACTATTGTATTGTGTATGTAGTATTGTATGAGTGCACTTACGCACACACACGCACACACGCGCACACACACACGCACACACACACACACACACTAGAGTGTGGGTCGGGACGGAATTTTCTGTCCGAGTCTGGCCCGCGTCCGACAGAACAGTAACCGAACCCGACCCGAGCCCGACAGGCATCAAGCTTTTTATGTCCGAGCCCGACACAGTTAAAGTCTATTTTTTTCATACTAATGACACAATTACGTCTGTGTTTATGAAAGCCCGCCTTTATTAAGTGATGCAAGGAATTTGGAAACGTCAACAAACAGATGAGCGCAACATGCACGGGTTAACGCGCGGGGAAATAAAAAAATTCTAATCGCGCAGATATGACCGAGCCCGACCCAAACCCCAGCATCATTTCTAAATATTTGTCCGAACCCAACCTGGCCTGTCAGGTACCGTCGGGTCCAGTCGGGCTCGGGTCGGGTGTCCATCCTCTAACACACACATACACACACACACACACACACACACACACACACACACACACACACACACACACACACACAGGGTCTCAGTGGTGGACACTGCGTTGAGCTGCTCTCACTGAGGTCATCTCCTGGAGTACCTGGTCCCAGCGCTGCAGAGACAGACAGGCAGATAGACAGAGAGAGAGAG
>OMKQ01088170.1:0-10438 GCA_900302335.1 Phycis phycis | reverse complement strand
ACCGGAAAGGCGGGCTACCAAATGATATTGGTGTTCTTGGTCTTCATTTAGATAACAAGATCGTGTGTCCTGAAAAATATTAACTTGATGATGGTTGATGACATTACATTACCTCCGCTATTATTGCACAGAGAGAGAGAGAGAGAAGAGAGAGAGAGAGAGACAGACAGACAGAAAGAGAGATAGCCGTCAATCTAGAGAGCCTTCTGAAGACAGAAAATTAAGAGGAATAGACGTGATAAAGGGGAAGGGGAGGAGTAAATTCTCATGTCATTTTAAATCAGCACTGCGCTCATCCAGATGAATGATATACTGCTCATTTTGAGGAATGAAGACACCGTGGATCCGGCAGGCGACGGACCTGGAGGGATCCGGGGTGGCGGTAAAGAAGTGAATGCAGGGCAGGCTGGCGTCCCTGGGCAAGACGGACACCATGCTGCCAGTGGTGCAGAACCCTCCAGAGTCCATGCAGATGCCACTGGGCTTGTCCCTCAGAATGGACATCATCACCTCAGCCGTCACTGATCCTGGGGTAGAGATTAAACGGATAAAGGAATGAGTGCAAATCTGCACGGGCACGAGTTAAGTTACAGCAGTATTACTGCGACGTTTCCATTTGCTGGCAGTCACACCAATTTATGCATTCACAGTACATACCTTCTGAACCACAGTGTGTGTGTGTGTGTGGTTCAAAAGGTATGTACTGTGAATGCATAACTCGCATAAATCCCAAACTCAGAAAGTGGAGGAATGGTGAGCGAAGAAAACACACACACACACACACACACACACACACACACACACGGAGGAGTTATCAACCTGCCCAGCCTTTACGGGCTTGTTAGTTAAAATCAGCTTCTTAATTTTACGTGCAATTAATACAAAAATGTAACATTAATATTGTGTTATGGCACTTATTTGGAAAGCAACTAAATAAGACAGTGTGGTCAGTGAAGTGAGAAAATAAAAAAGGATTGTGAATACAACATCATAAGTTACTTCAAAAGCATACCGATAATTGGCTGCACTCATTTGAATGCTGAAAATATTGGCAACAAGTTAGGGAAATTCCCAGATTATAAAATAGCTTCAAATTATGGTCGTCTACAAATCTGCTTCATATGAAACGAAAATTATAGATAACAAAGCAATTGTAGTTTTCAGCAGCACACGTAATGTAGCAATGGGCAAAGCTACGGCCTCGACTTATTCTGCCATCTCAAATGAAAATATAACGGCCTAACGATAGCCTCATATGCTTTCATTTGACTGTTTTCATTACGATCAACTCTTGAAGAAAAGCCTTGGTTTACAGTGTGGTGAATAACTACATTTGTTTCAGCCTTAAAAGCCCAAAATAAATGGCCAGCAGGTGGAGGGAACACCATTTCATAACATGGGGAGCGGGCGTGGGTGTCGTCTTCTTCTGTTTAGAAATGGTGGTTTGCGTGGCAATCAGGTGCAGTTACAGAAACATGTAGATTCGGGGGAGAACACACACACACACACACACACACACACACACACACACACACACACACACAGAACCCGGTTCTCACCGTCGTGCTGCTGCAGTAGCGCGGTGCCCCCTATGTAGCGCTGCTTGGCCAGCTCCATCCGGGCGGGGGGGTTCTCCGGACTGAACACCCGGGAGAAGTTGAACTCGCCCTCGCCGTCCCACCAGCCCTGGGCCCGGGCCACGGCGCGCAGCTCCGGGTGCTCGGCCGAGATCTCCGTGCCGACGGTCAGCTGGTTGGAGATGTTCTTCACCCCCTCTGAGAGAAACAGACGACGACGACGTCGTCACCATCTGGACGAGGGCGAGAGCCTCCACCCCGAGAGGCTCATGATGGAGCATGACGGACACTGAATTCACCGTTGGCCACCAAAGAACATCGAGTGGCTTCAAAGGGAAATTAGTGTTTTATACACATCAGTAATTAAGTAATCCTAATAGAGTCATGTCATTATTACCATTATTGCATTATTACATTTAATTAGCTGATGCTTTCATCAAAAAAGACGACTAGCAATAAGTGAATTCAACCATGAAGATACAATCCAGAAAGTGCGGGAATCATGCGAGTTCATCAGATCAGCACACTGCTTCAAACCGCTTTGGTGTGGATCATTCGTGTTTTTTCCCTTGCCAACACGAATGACCCACGCCAAACTACCAAGGGTTCAGCAGCCATGATAGTTTGGCGACGTAGTTTTAAAATATCACCAAATAACAAGTAAATAATTAAGTTCTTGCTAGCAGCATTGAGCTTGAAGTTCTTCTCTAATTCACATGAAAGCAGTGAAGATGAGTGACTTTGTTTCATGTGGGACTTCACAAGGCTATCTTTCAACACAACGTGCAAAATGTCGAAGAGATCCAAGCTGGACAAAGGATATAAATACAGTTGTCTGAATGTGATTTACACAAGTGTTATCCTCTGTACTATTCTCACCCTTTAGTGAATTATATAAAACAGATCATTTACTTGTGATGCCATGTTATATCATTTTCATAGTTTCAAAGGTTATAGCACGGGAGGTGATTGTGCAAGGGCAGAGTGAGGAGCCACACAGATCACAGGTGCTGAATAATAATTTCACCCAACTCATTTAATGTTTATTTGTCGTATACCCTGTTGTTGTATCCCCTGCCTCTTGAATGCATAAATATACAATTATATCCCTCCAAATAACATGGCAGCACAAGCACATGATCTGTCTAATATAATTGATTAAAGGTTGAGGAACATTCAAGTATATCACGTTCAGACTCCCTGTCATTTTACTTACCGTCACACAATCAACATTTTTGAGATGGGCTAGTTCTGAGATTGGGTAATTCATTTCCCAAACTCCGAAGAAGCTGTAGGCTACAGTGGCTCTTCCACTGTGCCACACTGGAAATCCCTCGACACCCACTGCCTCGACTTCCGCTACGCAATACGGTGCTGTGAAAGAGGAGTTGAACTCCAACCGCCTGACATATTGATCATTTTCACTCAGCACCTATTGAGGTGAGTGGCCTAGCTGGCAACACACCTGGTACAACACAGGCTTGTCAAAATATCCTGTTTGAGGAGCGTTTTACTCACCCCAAACAGTACTGGGTCCTTACTCCCACCCAAAAAAAAGAAATATATATATATATATATATGTATTTTTTTATATATGTATTTTTTTGTATTTCCTTTTTGTAATTTTTACTCTTTTTACAAAAATATATACTTTTTAAATTTCTGTCACTGTCCTGTACTTTCTGCTGTGACACCAGAATTCACCACCTCGGATTAATAAAATATGATCGTTATTCAGTTGACCGTCCCGATTCGTTCTCGGAGCAGCGTGTTCACCTGTGACCTTCTGGGCGACCCACAGCCTGCCGGCCGTCTCCAGGACCCAGGCCTCGGCGCGGTCCACCAGCAGGAAGGTGTTGTGGTAGCTGAAGGGCTCCGGGGTCTCCCTGCAGGGGCCTCCCTGCCCGTGCTCCTCCAGCAGCCCGGTGATCACCGTCAGCGCCTGCCAGGCACTGGCACCGCGCTCCAGCCCCAGCCTGCCAAAACAAACAGCCTGCCGCCTCAGCCGAGTCACCGGGCACCCCACGGCGGACGAGTCGACGCGGGGAGGAGAACGGCGCTGGCGTCGCGGGAGTTAAACGGTGGTAAACACGTCTGAGCGACATCGTTTTGTTTCATTTTGTTTTGTATATATTACAAACTAATATCAACACGGATATTATCATACCTAAAAAAAAAAAAAAGGTAAACAAAATCACATTAAGACAACACCACAACTCATGATATTTACATAGGTTTACATGGGTTTACATGATATTTACATAGGTTTACATGGGTTTACGTGATATTTACATAGGGTTACTCATTTACATAGGTTTTTTTTTTTTTTACATTTCATACCTACATGCATGCATGCTTCCCAAACACACAGCGGCCCTGTTAACATTTACATTTACATTTCGGGCATTTAGCAGACGCTTTTATCCAAAGCGACTTACAAAGAGTACATTTGTCATCAGAAGGCGAAACATTTCATTGCTGCTAATACAGTACGAAGTTACCAGAACAAGTTTCAAGCATTTCAAGTGCTAGATTAACCATTGCTAGTGTCAATCATCCCTAACAACTGACAGATGTGATCCAGCTGTTCCTTGCTACATTTCAGGGGGCCGGCGGCAGCGGCCGGTCTCGGTCTCCGGGCTGCTTACCGGACCAGGTCCATGCCGAGCAGGGCCTCTCCGTCGCTGACCGGCTCCCGGGTCCAGACGGCCTCGTTTCCTACACACACACCCTGATCGTTGGCCCCCATCTCGGCCCCCCACAGCCAAGCAGGCCTGCTCAAGACCACAGCATGGGTGTGCTCCGCCTGGGGGATCTGGATGTACGTGCACTACGGGGGAGCGAAACAGAGACAGTGCTCTTGTAAGCAAAACAATTTCGGTGAGCCTTCGTCCATACAATGAGAAGCCCTACACTGGTTTCATGGTATTGACACTATGAATAATCATCAGTGGCCCCCGTATGAGAAATGTAAGGGTTAAATGGGTTCAGTGAGTGCATAGTTCAAGTTTAGTTGGACTTGGGCAAAAACGGCAACATCAAAGCCAGACTGCAATGAATTCGTTTTTTTTTCAGTCATAAAAACTAAATGGACTCAGGTGCTAAACCTTCCATGTCAACTTATCAGACAATATCAGTCAATAGTAATTCATGTTGTAAATAAATGGCCGCAAAGGTTTTCTTCAGCAGGCCTACCTCCACCGACGACCCAGGTGGATACGAGGCTGCAGGGTAGTGGACCACCTCCTGAACCTCATCTCGTGGACGATCAGAGTTCTTCCCAAATATCACATGATCATCGCGAGAACCAGGAGGCAAGGATACAAAACAGTCACATGACAACGGTGGTTCTGCCATCCTAAACAGAAGAAGCAATGAGGCAAATTGTTATTGGGTTGGTCGTAGCCGAGTAGGGATTATTTTTGTTCTTAGTTATTAGAATTTACATTTAAAATGACTGCATGAATTGAATGGCGAGTATTTGTCAGTTTTACAGAGAAAAAAAAAGCACAAGTTGAGAGTGATAACCCTCACGATGTTCTTAGAAATCTATCGACGAACTTTGCCCATCCCTCTCGCAGGAGGATTAGGCAGCCTTCTGTTCAGCACTTTATTGACTATAAGCTTCACAAATCCGACCGGAACACTGCAGTATACACAGACACCACTCCTCTCAGCAGTACTACATTTAATCGAACACAATACATGCAACAATATCAAAGGTGATCAAACTGATTACTGATCGAGTTGATATTAACAGCAGCTAAAAAGCGACGTTTATTGTGACAGTAGGCCTTGACGTTGACCGACTGTCATATTGTGCAGGGGGGAACGAAAGCAAGCTACGAGTCTGTCATAACATGTCAATGCGGGGGACGCCGACAGCTATTAGAGGTTTATGTATAAGGCTACCGTAACTACTGCTTTGCTGCAATTCCCGCAGAGAAAAATGTTACCTTTCCAACCGCACGACCGGACAGCTAGCGGGAAAGTGTGCAGGTTGTAGTGCGCTGCTGTACCACGTGACCAACACCCCACAGGTCTGCTTAAAGGTCTAGTGCAGTGGTTCTTCACACTGAACCCTGCAAGCTGCAAGCAAGTGCATTCACCGAACCAGTCGTAATTGGAAAAATAAAACATGATTTCTTCAAAACATAGGTATATATTAGTATATACCTTAGGTATAATACCTCAGGTATTATATTAGTGCACAAAATGAACCATGCATCGGTTGCATCCAAAATCACTATTCAAAGAGCAAAAACAACAAAACATGAATTTCACACAAAAACATAACTCGTAGATCCATGTCCGAGTCCCAGCTCAGATGCTCTGCTAGAATCGTAGACCATTGTGGAAGTCCATGTTTTGAGCTCTCTACAGCTCTCACTGATGAAAGTCTTTCGTTAAAAGTTGAGATGACATTTAACAAAACTTGGTCTACCGTCTAGAACGGTGGTTCTTAACCTCATTGGAGGCACTGAACCCTGCAAGCCTCACCAGTGCATTCACCGAACCCCTCGTAATTGGAAAAATAAAATATGATTTCTTCATAACATAGGTATGTATTTTATTAGTGCAAATACATACAAAATGTGTTCAAGGAACAAAAACAACAAAACACGAATTTCACACAAAAACATCACAACTCGTGGCAACTTCTATGATTCACTGGAACCGGGCTCTACTGTGTGTGTCTTGACCAGTGGCGGCTGCTGGTTTTTCAGAGGGGAAGCTCATTGTTGGCCTACATCATAAAAGTTGTCAATTTATTTACACGTAAATTCTGCCCTCCGTTCCCTTTGCCAGCTGGATAGCTAGTTCACTCCGACCTAGCCAACAGTATTGATATAGTATAGTAATGATTGAACGAACTAACGAAACGACATTAAACTCGAACGAGGAAATGTTGAAATTATGTTAAACTCAAATAAGGAAATACTATAAGTGTGTTTTATTTACAGTGTAAGAAATGAACAATGGAAGCAAGCAAGCAATTTGTCAAGAAAATACCAAGACATGGGTAGCTGTTACACTTATGACTTCACTTCCGTGATGGTACTGCGCGTCCAAGCTGAAGTGACGTTTTATATCTCACAATAGCTGTCAATCAAAACGGGGTTGAGCCTTTTGACTGATCCTCCAATCATCATGCGGAAACTCAGCGTCCAGGCCAGCCGAGGCCCGCTCACAGCTCCATTCACCCCCAGAGACGCTCAGCGTCTGGGCGGGACCACATTTTGGCAATTTTATCAAATGACTGTCGACTTTCGTGGCAATGAAGAAAACTGTTTCATGCAGTCCCATTGAAGTGAATGGACGCTCAGCTTCTACAGGGAAATGCATTGACGCTACGCAAATCTATGAGTGGTTAAAGGGGTAGTTCGGAATTTTGGACATAGGACCTCATTTCAAAGTTAGCCTGTGTGTTATTTATCATTGGAGACGTTTTCAACACATTTCATTCAGTTCTTGTAGTTGCAGACTCTGCAACTAGAAGAACTGAATTAAATTGGTTGAAAACGTCTCCAATGATAAATAACACACAGGATAACTTGGTCCTAAGTCCAAAATTCCGAACTACCCAACTTGTGATAAGTCACTCAATCTGAACAAATTCGTCTTCAAGATGAATGTGTTGTAATGCATTGGTAGTCAATGAAATGTTAACACAACTGTACATACTTGACCATTTTATTTTTCCAGTCTCAGAGAAATGGCCTCTGGTCTTTACCCCTGCTGAACGCCTGAGAGTGACTCAACGAACCCAGGTTAAGATACAGATACCCTGCTGTCAGGTACGACCGATGGACGTTGACTGCTCGGTAGAGATAATGACTGTCGTCCACAATTATTGTGGTGAGTCCGTAGGAAACGTAGAGCTATCACTGACTCGCCGCAATCTAGCTTTCTCAAATCATTGAACATTGAGCTATTTTCTCTGGAATATATAAATATATATGAATTGTCCATTATATTCACTTGGAATATATCATAAGACAATATTAAGTCGGCGACAGCAGTTTTCATGAATTGTTCCTCAAACAGCGGCTAGGGTGGTCTAAAGTCAGACCAGGTCAGGTCAGGTCACCTGACCTCTAGCCGGAATAGCCGTTACAGATTTGCCGTTGAACTGACAGACTTAAACGGACTGAACACTATTTGATTGCTGATATTTATATTCATCACACGGTTTTTTGCCTCATATCAAGCACATTGTGTGACAAAAGTGTTTATTCAAAAATGAAAGCACAAAAAGAACATAGTCTTACACTGAATAATCTTGGCCTCTACAAAATATTACTCTGATTCAACACACCAGGCTACCTCAAATAAAATATTTGCAACAAAATCTTAAAAAAGAAGACGATGATCAAAGTGGGATTTTGAAAATAATAATCTTCACAATCTATTTAGAATTCATGTATCTCAACCATACTACACACCAAATAACACAAAGGGAATACAAAGGCGGCTAGGATGTGACCCGTGTGACCCCAAACCGTCTGCCTCGTTCAAGGTGTGGTGGTGGATGGACAAGGTAGCTATGAAATAATGAACCTGCTCAACAAGCATTTCAGTTGAGCTTTCCTTTGTACGTTCCTTTGGCATACGAGTTACACTGCTTTGGACGTTAGACATTCCTTGACATGTGCACCGTAGCCACAAAGCAATGGCCGACAAACATTACATACCGGGAGCAATTACGCCAACATGCACCTTTACTTGACATTTAGCACAACAACATTGTCTCCCCATGCCGCACCTCATAGTGAAGATTTCCTGCACGAGAGGGATCGGAACGCCTTGCAGTGGAAAGACTCCGGCCTACAGCCGTTGTGCCAGACTTACAATAGGGCTCGAGAGTCGTCACATCGCAGTGGCTTCAGAAGTACGGGAACATGAGAATGTCATTGGCAGCGTTGACGGTGTTCCTCAGACGAGACATGGCAAAACTATGTGGTGTTTAGCCTAGGTTACGGTACATTTACGTTTAAATAGGAGGACATTGCTAGTTCTCTCAGAATACCGTTTTTCGTTGGTGGAATGTTGCCAAGAAAAGAATCCATGATGCATTCTGATGTACATGCTCTGTTGGCTTGTATATCAGAATGCATCATGGGATTGCTCCGCCATTTTGAGAGAACTCAAGAGTGTTCTAGAAATGTAAAATCCAAAATAAACGTAAGTATACAGTAATATACTGTACTGAACTAACTAACTAAAAATGGTAACTTTAGGTGTTAGGTCCACGTGTAACTCAGATGACACAGACACTATAGTCTAAAACAAAGGGCAGTGATGCTTACTTGTCAATGTTCCTGATATTCTCTCGCCATTGGTCTAACCTGTGTGGTTGTGATGCTTTGACATCATCTAGCTGGTACATGTGAGGAGTGAGGATCATTGGACATTGGATACTTAAAAGATAAATAAAAGATAAATAAACAATGATTAAACGAGGCCCACGTCAGACATACTGTACGTCAAGGATGGCAGAGGGCTGGCTGAAGAAAAGAATATCTCTGAGCAAAATCAACAATGCAACCATTTAATTGCTACTTGTAGCTCTCTGCTAACAAAGCAGAATTACCAAAGAATGAACGAGCCAGTAGTGGAGTTGCACCGTTTTCCTGCTTCTTGTAGATATTCTACAGAGGAAAACTAATTGGTCATGATGTCAGCACAGTGATTGATGACAGAGACGTCCCGTGCCAACAAATATCAGATTTTATCATGTTGTTATTATTATTGTACTCGTTATTCTGTTGTAAATCATGACATCACTTTGAACTTATTTTTAAGTGTTATTGAATTGACTCTAGATATTTTGATGGAAATGAAATAATTAAATGTAAAATGAACCAATACATATTTAATAATCTATATTTTTGTAAAATAATAATCAATTTAGTCAAAATAATAATCCCCACATAATAACACATTATATGTAATAAATACAGCATGCTGTATGCCACTGAGGCTGCATGGCCGACACCGTCCCGCCGCCCCTTCAGGCTGGGGGTTCCAGCTGCCGCCGGGCCCAGGGGCACCGCCGCCGTCCTCCGGGTGGTGTCGAGTCCCACGGGTGGTGTCGAGTCCCACGGGTGAGAGTGGAGTCTCTGCGGTCTCGCACAGTAAGCGCTGTTCTTCTGCGGCTCTACGCACGGAATGCTGCGGGTTAAAGCATTCTAGATTCCTTCAAATGTGCGAGTCGACGGCGCGCGGCGCGGCGAGCCCTCGGCTGACTCAGTGCCTCCCCGGGCCTTTCATCTCCTGAAGCGTGCTGACAACAGTGGCACGTCCTGTCTGCTCACACACACACACACAGGAGAGGAAAGAAACGCCTTGTGCAGTAAACACCCACCTGAGCCAACGACAGACGCGCCCCAGTTAGACGCTGCACTCGTACAGGTAAACACATGTGCACTCAGAGGCACACACACACCCAGACACGCACGCAGGCACGCACGCACACACACACTCTCACACACTCTCACACACACACACACACACACACACACAGACACGCACGCACGCACATGCACACACACACACACACACACACACTACTCCAGGTGACGAAGATGGATCACATTTTCCATTTCTATCCGAGTGATCAGCCAAGCATCCAGACCACGCCTGTCAGGAGAGAGAGAGTGTGTGTGTGTGTGTGTGTGTGTGTGTGTGTGTGCGTGTGTGTGTGGTGCGTGTGTGAGTGTGTGTGCGTGTGTATGTGGTCCACCTGAGGTCATAGTGTTAAAACCAGGTCAATCTTTTGAAACAATAAAAAGACCAGAAGCACAACATACAACAACCCTACAAGCCACAATCAGTGTGAGTGTGTGTGTATGTGTGTG